>WHYT01016413.1:51332-64232 GCA_009806455.1 Tetrax tetrax
AAAAAAAAAAAAAAAAAAAAAAAAAAACCAAAACAAACAAAAAAAACCAAAAAACCCCACAACATGGTAATCATTCTGATACCCACGGCAATGGGTATCAGAATAAAATATTTACAGTAACATCTTATTTTCTTCCAGAAAAGCTGCATTACAAATGAGTTCCTCAATAATTCACCCTTACAATTCACACAAATAAAATAATTCTTGTCATATATATAGTAATTCCGCTACTCAGTACAAAAGGTGCCATAAAAATGAAAGGCACTATGGAGACTGTATTTGACTGCATTCATTTCAAGAGTGACAGACAGGTTCTTTGGTCAAATTGCAGGAGGCTCAAGGTCTTCCTGTATGCACACTGTCATTCATAAAGAATACAGTAAAATTTGTTTGTTATCTTTACTATTGCAACAATTAGTGTGAAACAGACATGAAGAGACACACCGTGTCCCAGAAATACATGACTTCACAAGCCTCTAAAACACGATGATGCGTGTCCTGTCACTGAGCATTTAATTCTGACAAGGGCTCGGCAGTGTATCATTTAACCAAAGCACCCACTGTAAAAGTTTGCTCATCTGTGGGGAATGGCACTGCATCCCTGCAGATTCACTGGGGACTCAGAGGTCAGATGATACAGATTCACTGTATAGGTTTGCTTCTTTCTTGATGCACGATTTAAGATGTGCTACAGTTTTGCTAAGCTTTCTTTACTTTGCCTCATTAATTTAATGGGTATTAAAATGAGGTGCTGTGTATGTAGCTGAGATAGGGACTTTTAAGAGGGTTTTCCCTAATCAAATAAACTAGATATTTTAGATATTAAAAGGATTTACACATAGCATAGAATTAAAACACAGATACACACATAAAGTTTGTTCTATTAACCAGCCCTCAATTTCAAAATAAAAGCATTTGCTAACAAGAGGTTTATATATTTAAAAAGTACTCCAAATATGTACACTACATAGATACTATATGTAAATAATTTACAATGACAGCAATCTTAATTTCTTTAATCAACAATTTAATTCCAATATGTAAGTAATTAGACACCAGAGTAAGTTAGGATCAGAAATGGGCAGGTTTTTTTATGCTGTACAAACTAGGAGTTCATTTTTAAAAGACAAAAAACACTGGAAAAAATATGATCTGACCAATATTTTGGGGAAAATCCTTTTCAAACTGAAAGTTTTTCATGCTAATTAGAATTCCAAGTATTAGTCTATTATTCATTCTGCTATTAAGTACATGTTGCTGGTTCTGAGTAAAGACCTATGACTGGAGCGCATGCAGACAGGACACTCGATGGAGATGTTCACACAATGATTGTAACAGCCCCTCCAGAGAGCATTTCACAAATCAATTAGGACCAAGCAAACGAGTATACACTGCTCACAGAAGCCCATTAAGGGATGGAGCTACAGATGCAAACTTGAAGTTATTTTTATTAAAAAATATTTCAGCTGTAGTGTAGCCTGAGACTAGAGGAAAACACCAGAGGCAAGCCAAAATTAGGTCTTGAAACAGAGATAGAGGAGAAGGCACAGAGGCAAAGCTATATAATATTACACAGGGAAGATGAAGGCCATTTTATTGTTTTGCTAGTAGCATTTTTTAAAAAAAAGGAAAAGCTCACAATGGGTTTGAGTATGTGGTAGGACTGAATGAAGCATGAGGCTCGTATTTCATGAAAGACAACAAAAGCAGACATAAAACACAGGTCAGGCTCAGGACTGGAAAACCATGCTAGCACAAGGGGAAGAGAAAAGAACACTGAGAACGGACATAAACAACGTACAATTGATAGAATGACACCACCTCTCAGCTATTCTCTGCTGAAGTGCCAGTGACATGTTGGTATCGTCATGTCTGGCACCAAACACTGAACGATCACTAATTTCACCTGGGTGCAGCAGACACCAGTGGTTTATTTATGGCAAAAAAAAAAAAAAAATTTACCATTTTGGCAACAACACCTGAGAACTGGTCAGTAACATGGATGTAAAGATGTAACTTAACATTAAATTTAGCTTTTGATTAGCAGAGTACCTCTGTGCAACATAATTTCCCTGAGTTCACCACACTTAAGAAGTTTTTTTCCCCCACATAGCTTTAAATCTGAAGTGACAGACTGTATCATGAGAAAGACAGCTAAAAGAAGCCAACTTTAGAAGTCACAAATTCAGAAAATATTGAAGCGATTGGCAAGTGCTTCACCAAACATTTACATTAAAAATGAATTGTTGTTCTGATTACATTTTTAAGCCAGTAAATGAAGAATCATTTTTTAACTTCTACTAGCATTTAATTTTTTAAAGCACAGCATATCAGTGCAAAGCATTAACCACTCAAATAAGTTACCTTTATGAAGCACCACTACAAAACCTTAATTAGCCATAATTAACCACAAAAAAAAAAAGATAGGTCTCATACCTGCTCTTTGTACTTTTGTGGATTTTTTAAAATAGTTATTATTCATGGCAGATACATACCAACTTCAACAGGTAATTTCACAAAGTGTGTGGTTTTGCTACAAGCTATCACCACTCCCACTGGAGTCAGGACAAATGACCACAACTAAACAAACGCGGGGAAAAAACCAAACCCACTAATTTTTACATTACAGTTTGGACACAGCAAGTTCTCCAATATTTGGATCTGATTCTGTTCAAAACACTTGGTCACATGTTGGAACACTGAGCAAGTTATACCTAGTTACATTTTCAATTCTGAAAACATCAAAATGCTTTCAGAAAGGGAGTGGATTTGCAGACATTATATGATCTTGTCTTTTGGGGAGGGTTGCACAACTATTCTCCCATCTTGCACTGGTAGGCATAATTAGTTCACTGTAGGAGAAATATTTAAATATGTAAATTCTCACCTACACATGTTGACAGCCAAAGTAAATCTCCAAGATCTGTGACAGAGGATGAGGCACGACTTAACACTATTCCATTCAGTTTAAAGACAGACCAAAAATTAAATACTTGAGAGGAATAAATTGGTACTGAACAGAATGGTGACTATTGTCTGTAACAACATTATTATGAGAATTACTAACTGCATTGTATTATAAATGCACAAGAAACCAGAAGATATCCACAGAAAATGAGCAGAATTGACCAACACACAACACCAGACTAAATTTCTTAACCATGTTAACTTTTCAAAACTGTACCTGACATACGATTTCTGCCTGTAAGAGAAGACATAGCATAACAATATTCTGAATTTATAAAAAAAAACAATATTTAATTTCAAGCTCTGCTACAAGAAACCCTGAAGTAAAAGTTAAGCAACTACTCTAACTAGCTGTATTAATGATGCTTTGGAGTGGAGGTCAAGCAGCCAAGGCAAATCTAGCTCAAGCGGCTTGAAAAGTTATGCCTCTAGAGTTAGCAAAAGAGAAGAGGTTACACCTGCTGACAAACAGAACATTTTCATGGTTTAAAAAGATCACCCATGCCCTAGTATGAATTCTTTCAAAGCGCTGGTGGGTTTTTTTGCTGTTCTTTTTTGAATAGCAGTTTCCATATCTTCATTGTTCTGTAACACAATTACACAGCAGCAGAATAAATGTGTTTCTTTAACTGACCACATCAAGAACAGGACAGCAGCTCAATAACATCTCCTAAAGGCTGGTGTAACAGAATTAGTTTTAATCCTCCAGAACCCACACAAGGATGCTATAGATTAGCTCAGTTTCTCCTTAGGACATACCTTTCAGCTTTATTTTGCAGTTAAACATTTTTGAGAAGCAGCTAGGAAAAGGCTTAAAGATGTCTGGAACTTATTTCTCATGAAGTAAAAATAACATGCCCTTGGCTTTTAACAGGCACAGAATCGCAATATCCCCAGCCACCTTAAGTTCATTGCTAACAAATTGCTGCAGTGGAATTAAAGCTCAAACATGAGCCAAAAGAGTAAGGAACACTGCTAGATGAGCTCTAACAGCACAGAAATAACTGTAGCAATTTTACTCAGACTCTACTATAACCATCAGTTTGTAGGTCTGATTTAAAAAAAAAAAAAACCACAAAACATGATTGATGGATCTTGTCAGTTGAGACTTGCAACTTTAACTGCAATAAAGTACAACGTAAACCACCCAGGCACGGTGTTTCTGAGAGCTTTCATAGTACCATGAAAATTAATCTGATAGGACTGAGCTATTCCAGTGATGCTTTCACTTCTGATGATTTGCAATACCTTTACCTGTCACTGTCCTTGTCAAAAAGGCTGTGGATTCCTAATGCAGACTTACTAAACTGAAGTCTTCAAGCAACAGTGATGATAGCTGGTTTACAAGTTGAAAAGCCCCAAAATAATTGATGTTAAGATGTGTTTTCCATTACACGTTCCTGTATTATTAACTTACACTTAGCAGAGGTTAGAAACAGTAAAGAGATCCTACACATCTGCTAAAGCTGCCTTACTAAAGCTTCCTTCTAGGATTTTCAGATCTTTATTACATATTTTCTGGTAGACACCACTGTAGAAGCCAGAAGATTTGGCAAAACACAAATCTCTATTGTTTTGTCTCTCCAAAACTCTACAAACATTACCTCACTTACACACAACTCCACTGCATGCCGCTTTGGTTTTACAGCAAAGAATAGTACTCAGTGCAAGCTATTAGTATTGTTATGTACCATACTATCCAAAGTTGGGGGTGGGAGGAGAGAAACCACACAGCTTTAAGTAAGTACACACTGAACAGCCTATTTTTTTAGAGCTCTAACCTGGGATCATGAATTTCAGCTGCTTCTCGTTCAGCCTTTGAGCTGAGCTTAAGCAATCACTTTTCTCCATCTCAGCTTCCTCATCTGTGAGGGGAGGTAAAGACATTCACTCCATTTCACAACTGTTATGACATCTATAAATAGAGAGGCCCTTCCAAGAAGTATTGTTATTATGAAATATACATTAATTACAATTCATCATTGGTTCAATTACCATTGTATGAACAGAACTTGTTTCTGTTTTCATTTTAGTTACTGAGAGGGAACACTGTTACTAGTCCAGCAAAAATGAAACTAATGTTTTTATTTTTTCTAAATAATGACTTCAATTTCTTTCTTTATTTAGGGACAAAATATAACATGGGATTCCAGCAACTGAAAAAAGTAAGTTTTCAGAAGTACGTAAGGAAAATTATACCCATATTCCAACTACAGATAGAGATGGCTGAGATAAGGCCACTAGACTGGAAATTAAGCACTGAAAAGGAAAGACGCATCAAAGTTTTGCCATGAAGTGCAAATTGTCCTTTTAAAATATGAATTTGATAAGCTATGCAACTTTAGTTTTATGAGGTTTTTCCTAGACTGGATATTGCTAAAAGATACTGTAAACTTGCATATAAATATTCTGCATGAAATCGTGCTATCAAATGAATGTCAAGAGGTACTTAAAATTAGGCTGAAGAAAAATACTGGTGAAATTCCTCCATCTAGTGGCTGTTAGCACACTCACCAGCCATTCACTATTTCACAGCCAAAAGACAAACGCAAAATATGCAAGGAACAACTGTTCAGCTTCTAGCTGTTACCAAATGCCATTGCCAGGTGAAATCAGTGCGATGTGATTGACTTCATTTCAATAGCTCCAGCTTGACATTCTGGATGAACAGTTACACTGACAGAAGATACTGAAATCGTAGCGTTTGAGTTTCCCAACAACTGTAGGTTCATCACCATTATTGTCACTAAAACTGCAAGTATTTATGAAGTCTGAATCTGGTAACCTTGAAGTATCAGCCACATCATAAGCAAATAAAATTGAGTTTTAGCCACTCTATAAAGGGTAACATTTAGAAATACATCTGATACTCTACCTAGATAGAAACTTCAATACACCTCGGACTACTGGAAACAACCTCTTAAGGTAACAGCAGAATACAACAATCACTCCCAATAACTGAATACGTAGCATCTTGTATGACAAATTAGCTGCTGGTTTCCCAGTCTGCATATCACGTATCACCTCCACTACCAGAATAGCCAGCAAAACATTCCAGAAGCTTAAGTTCTTCAACAACTTGAATAGTACTCTAAAAATTATGTTTAATACTGTTGTTTGATTTTGTATAATAGTTATCCATTTCAGCAAGTCACCACAAAATAATAGAATTTGATTTTTTTCTTCTTCTTTTGTCACCAGTGCTTTTCATAATGAATACTGAGTCTGAGATGTTTTTAATCTCTCACCCTTAAAGAAGAATATGCCAAGATATAATCTCCATGATAGCATAAGTTTGATAAGTGACCTATAGAATCTCTTTTTTTTTCAGCCAGAGACTTGTAAAATCACTATTACAATTAAGATTTAATCTCTCCCCTTGAAAGACCATGATGGTAGTAATCCCCATACGGTACACTTTAAAATTAATCTAGTATCTTATTTCTGAAGCCAGTTTTAAACATTAGGAAGCAAATAAAGACTGAAGAATGTAATTTTACAATTTATAAAATCCCTAAATAAACATTAAGTATTTTAGGTGAGCAATAATCATTCTGCAACTACATCTGCTTCCTCTGTTGAGATACTCCCTAGTGGTTCATATGCCACTCTGCTCCCAGGTGAGTTCTCAAAACAGGGATGACACGTAGTTAAACAGTGTTCAGAACCTAATTTTAGACTTGGAGGCACAGACATGTAGACAGGGATTTAATTCAGCTGCTTTGAGAAGCAGGAAGCAATGGAGCACATCTGGGCCGCATGCCAGTAGTATTAACCAGTGAGACCCACCTAATGAAAAAGAGCAGGTCCCAGGAACCCCTCATCCATAGACCCACTTCGCTTACTCTATTTTCCCAGCCACAGCCTTGTTCCCGCTCCTTACCTCTTCTCACCAAGTCTCAGCTGCTTTGGTCCCAGGCTTACCTCACTCAAGCCTCCCTTCGGGGTCCCTCTTCATGCTGCTGTCTCTAAACCCACTTCTGTGCAAAGCCTCCATGTTCTAACAGCAGTTCCTTCTGCTTCCTTCTTCCCACTCTTGCTCACTCTACTTCACACAATCTAAACCTCCCTTCCCTGTCCAGCTTCACTCTATGCACAACTGCCCTCACCACAGAGATAAGGTACTGAAAGGGGGGGGTGGAGGGCCGGGGAATCAACGTATTTGTGTTACTACAGGCAGTCCGGAATAATTAAGTTCTCAAAACACTCAGATACCTTTTGTGGTAATTTCAAAGACAGATATATCTAAGACAAAAGTATCTATCAAAGTCTGGGTACAGGCACCAACTAAAATACAGTCAAATCCAAATCTCAACTAGAATTTACCAGTTCAGGCTCGTCTCAGCCTTTGACTGTCATGTAAGCACAGAACGAGATTACAAGAGAAGTTATTATCACAACGTAGGCACAGCACCGAGGACTCGCAGCAACACATTGGGTTGTACAATTCTGCTGAACTCCAAGAGTATGAGCAGATCCACATTAAGTTGGACAATCTGATAAAATTTTTGTCACTATTATCTCATTTACTAATATCTTTCATCTATTTTCCCCCCATCAGGACTGTGTTTCCAGCAACAACCAGGATAGAAGATTAAGAAAAAATTCTCTAGATGCAGTAGCAACGGTAAAGCAAAAAGATTCATTACATCTATCTGAAAACGCGCCCACTAAGCTTCAAAGCACAGACAGAAGGCAAAGCAGCATAATGTTTGCAATGAAAGATCAACAGAAAGGTGAAGAAATTAATTCCATCAGGCTCCATAAACGGAGGAGGAGATTTATAATTAAAAAGAGCCCAATTCTGATTTCCATGAACAGCTCTGTTCTCAACTTGCCCATGCTTAAATCTGAGGATAGAAACAACAACAAGTGGAAAAGTCTCTATGAGATCCAAAGAGAAAGAAAGCGGATAATGAAGGAAACTTGTTCTAAATACAAGAGTAATAATAGAAGAATAATCACTCCTTATCATGTCTCTAGAATCTTTGTTGAAGATAAATATAGAGTTTTATACTGTGAAGTGCCAAAAGCCGGCTGCTCTAACTGGAAACGGGTGCTCATGGTTCTTAACGGGTTGGCTTCTTCCACAAAAGATATACAGCACAACACAGTGCACTACGGAAACTATTTAAAAAGGCTGGATGGATTTGATCACAAAGGAATTTATCATAGGCTCAACACTTACACAAAGATGCTTTTTATTCGTGAACCTTTTGAAAAGCTAGTATCTGCATTTCGGGACAAGTTTGAACATCCAAACAATTACTACCACCCGGTTTTTGGAAAAGCCATTATTTCCAGATACCGAGTCAATGCCACCAAAGAAGCACTAAGGACAGGCTCTGGAGTCACATTTAAAGAGTTTATTCAATATCTCCTGGATGTACATAGGCCAGTGGGTATGGATATCCACTGGGATCACGTCAACAGGCTTTGCAGTCCATGTTTAATAGACTACGACTTTGTTGGGAAATTTGAAAGCATGGAAGAAGATGCAAACTTTTTTTTGCACTTAATTGGTGCTCCACAAAATTTAACTTTCCCCAAGTTTAAAGATAGGCACTCCAATGAAGAAAGAACTACCACTAAAATTACACAACAGTATTTTGCACAGCTTTCCCCTTCTCAACGACAACAAAGCTATGATTTTTACTATATGGATTATTTGATGTTTAACTACTCAAAACCTTTTGAAGATTTATATTGATTTGAGAGCTGGGACATTTCCACAGTCATCAGTTGAATGGCATAACAAATCCAGGTGGCTTCTGTTTATATATACTTGTCTGTTAGTAAACAATTGGTTGAAGAGCAGGAAAAAAACCAAAACAGAACCTAAATGGCTAGTGATGTTTACACCTTCACCTTAATTGCCTCCTTTTTCGAATCATATTTTTTCTATAATTTCTCCATACGAGATGTATGTACATATACGTATAATATTATGTGTCAGGGCTCCCAAATAAAGTACATAATTTTCCACGCTGGTGTAGCCTGCATTTGCACTGGGAGGACAGTTTGAAACTGAGGAAAACACAACTGACAATTCTACAGTGGAACCAGTATTTCAAACTACTCACTATTTAGAAAATAAGTCCGAAAGTTACAGAGTAGCAAGAAAAAAAACCCCACCAAACAAAAACACTGAATAATATTTACAGCTCATCAAAATCTGCAAGACATGAAGCCACACACTATAACAGGCACTATGTATTTGAATTCCGTCATAAGTTATTATTTCCTGATATTTGTAAGTTAGTTAGGAAGAAAAAGTCTATCCCACTTACACTGTTTAAAAACACACTGGTGAAAACAACTAATGCTTAATGACCATGCGAGTGCAGTATTAAACCAGATGTTGCAATTCAGAGTAAGGATGTGTTCTCCCCCTCCACTATTTCCCTTATGGCACATTCATCTACAAAAAGATAAAATGCAGGCGAACATTTGCATCTTTATAAGTGTTACTAAGATTATTTTAATCCTTCGCATTAACATAAATCTCTAGTTTAATCTTCATAGTCACCAGGAATATCAAATCTCTCCTTCATAAAAAACAAGCAAGAATAAATGCAACTTCCTGCCCCACAGGCTAGTTCTTTTCATTGCTGCAAACAATTTGCACTTGCTTATTCCTGTAACAATTAGCTCTGACTTAACACGCAAAAAATACTATAGGTGTTTCCATTCAGTTGTTCGTTTTCTATATTTGAGAAGACTTTTTCATCTCCAGCAGAAATCTCTTGTGAGAATAAAACACTGGACCTTCCGCTGTTTTTGTCATTTAAACATTTGAAGTTACAACACTTTAATTGGTCATATTGGAGTAAGTCCCAAACTCTGCCACAATGTCAAACTTGAACTCCCCAATAATTTCTACAGTTTCTATTCCACAACCAAGAATTCCACAAGTGGCTTTTTTTTAATAGGAAAGAAATTGTTTTAAAACACCTTGTACTGAAAGTTTTACTGACAAATACTTCACACATCATGTCTGACATCAGACTTTCATTTTTTGTTCAGAGCAAAACTGTTTGTGTTAGAAAAGTAATGTGGAAATTACATTTTTCCATGAAACCAGTTACCATTCCCAGTCTGCCCAAGTTCCTCATCACTGCCTTGCTACTGCAGCTGACCACCTATTCCACCTTTCCACCCCCTCCAGATGCCTGTCGATCGGCTCACACAACTAGGGAACAGCCCTTTTATTCAATGTAATTTTTCTGCTAGCCCAGCTCAGAAGAACAGTAATGGGTCGGGGGCCATTCACCCGGGCTGCTCCACCAACTGGTAAGTGTGGCAGACAGCCTCATTCAACAGCTCACAGCCAGGAGTATCCAGGGGAAAAACGACAGAGCCACAAGGTCATGTTTACACCTGAAAGACTTTGTTGGTACAGTTACACATCAGTAAAGTGTTCACTGTATGAGTGGAAAAAAATACCAGCAAAATCACACTTTTGATCGTACCAAACCGGTGCTTTTCCTACCACTACCTCCCCAAATCTGTGTTAGTTAAAAACATTTACCACTCCAATAAAAGCTAATGACAGGGGAATAACATTTTTAATAACAAACGACTTAGGCAGAGTTTTTGTCTTGAGTAACAAGCATTCCTTTAAACAAAGACTGCTAAATAATTATTTGCATGCTTGTGACAAGCTGTATATGGTACAGTAGCCAGGACCTCAAGGAAGACAGAACCACCCTTCTACATACTTGAACATAGTTAATACTGACTAGTTACATTAATTTGTCTTTATTACTTTCACCACTTACTCCCTACTGACCAGTAGAAACGAGGCAAGAAATGGTTTCCAAAAAATCAATTCTGGAAAGATATATTTTAAAGTCTGAAGAGATGCATTATCTTAAAAAAAAAAACACAAACAACACACAACACACACAAAAAAAACCCCACAACCTAAGACAACAAAGTAATATTTTCATATTAATTAAAATGTTTAAGTAGAAAGCAACAATTTTAACTAGATGGTGTTAAGCTTTCAGATTGCTCATTTCCCTTTGGATTGTCTTTTTTTTTTCCCCCCACATAAAATCTTGACACTTTGATTTTCGACAATGCAATTCACCTTTTTTCAGAGTTGTTCATTCTGAATTATTTTTCCATATTTTATCCTTCTCTTCATAAGGAAGTTAATATTAAACTTCATATGGAAAGTGAGAATTCAAGACTTTGTACAAAAACCCCTCCTATTATCAGACAAACAGCTAACTCTAGGTCAGCCAAAGTAAGCATCTTGCATGGCTATAATTAGCCAAAATAATTTCATCAATCCATTTGTTTTTTAATTCTTCTTAATGTATTGTACGTAAGAGGTAAATTTTGTTACTACTGGACTGTTAACAGAACTATACTCCTAGTTCTCACCCTAAAATTTTATTCCCAGTCCTTCTCTGCTCTCTCTGCTCACACCTCCTATTGTCTTAGAACGCTGTCCACCCTAGAGTTAGTAACTACAAATAGCTCAGGTGCTGATAGCAGTCAAACTGTCCCAGCACCTTCCTTCTGCACAGAAGTTAAATAGACCTGCCTCCCAGCCCGATAAATCCATTCTTACATCACTTCCAGTACTGGAGATACCTCACTTGACTCTAGCTGGGGCAGCTCTCCACTACTCCTGACATACTGACAGTTTCTAAAAGCCCTAGTTCCCATTTTAGGATTTCAGTGACCAGCATATTAGGAGTAAAATGTTCACAGTAACAATTCAGGGGTAAGGATCCAGTTAGAGCAGTCACAGAAGTTGAGGTATGAAGGCACTGAAACACCAACAAATCAGAATGTTAGACCTTATGCCTCAAAGCATTCATTCTAAAGCATGTAGTAGAACAAGGAAAAGGGATTAACTCAGATACAAAAATACATAGGTGTTCCCTGAATAAATCAATAAGAGCATTTTTAAGAGGTAAGACTAATCTAAACAAAGCTCAATTTATTAGCCAGCTTTTGCTGTCCTGGCACTCCAAGATGCCAGCTGCAGTTCTGTCACTCCACAGGCACCTCAGCATGAGAGCTACGCTAACTGGTCACCACGCAGCCAGGTGAAACACACCGAACAGTGCCACATGCAGTTCGTTTTCTGGCTTTGCAAAGTCTGAACCTGAAAATAGCAATCATTTAATTAAGGGATAACGTAAGAACTTGACTTTGGTATAATCTCTACATAAAGTTCATGAGGATCTGAACAAAGTCATCTCCTTTGCAACATTTGTGTTCTTAAAAAAAAATATCCTTGTAATGTGCACAAGTTGAGTGTCGGTGATTTGCAGGTTTTTGTATCATAAGAGTCCTCCATACTACAACATATATTTACTACGATTGACCTCATACCAGTACTATCAGTTTATGGGGAATTATATCTCTAAAAAATAAAGAAGAATTAAGAGATTAAAGTGAGTTTTCTTAACTCCTTCTGTCCGTAACTTTTCAAAATTTGCATGTTGGGGTTCCAACACTTTTTCCATCACAATCACCTATATTTGAGCACATCAGACTGCACAATATAAAAGGTGAAGGTGGACTGAGACCACTTTTTTTGCCACAATTTGGTTTATTGGCTTACTGCTTGTCTTCATAATGACTGAAGTGCAGTTTTTGAAGTTTTTAAAACATAGGTACTGAGCTCTGGCAGTCCCATCATTGTTTCCTCCTGCCCCCCCAGCCTTGCTCAAGCCAGTTACTGAGAAAGTCCTCTATTTGGATGATCAAACAGGATCTTTTTGAGAGAGGGATCCACAGAGTAAGAACGATTCACGTACGTGGACTACATGTTACTACAAAGGATGTCAATTTAATTTGTAGTTTCTTTGCACTGCTGCTCTCATTTGGGTAACACCATTGCTGACAGTAAAAGCAAGAGCACACCTATTGCAAATCCATGTATAATTATCTACTTATATACATGCA
>WHYT01016413.1:73013-87998 GCA_009806455.1 Tetrax tetrax
AAATTTTATTCCCAGTCCTTCTCTGCTCTCTCTGCTCACACCTCCTATTGTCTTAGAACGCTGTCCACCCTAGAGTTAGTAACTACAAATAGCTCAGGTGCTGATAGCAGTCAAACTGTCCCAGCATCTTCCATCTGCACAGAAGTTAAATAGACCTGCCTCCCAGCCCGATAAATCCATTCTTACATCACTTCCAGTACTGGAGATACCTCATTTGACTCTAGCTGGGGCAGCCCTCCACTACTCCTGACATACTGACAGCTTCTAAAAGCCCTAGTTCCCATTTTAGGATTTCAGTGACCAGCATATTAGGAGTAAAATGTTCACAGTAACAATTCAGGGGTAAGGATCCAGTTAGAGCAGTCACAGAAGTTGAGGTATGAAGGCACTGAAACACCAACAGATCAGAATGTTAGACCTTATGCCTCAAAGCATTCATTCTAAAGCATGTAGTAGAACAAGGAAAAGGGATTAACTCAGATACAAAAAATACATAGGTGTTCCCTGAATAAATCAATAAGAACTTGACTTTGGGATAATCTCTACATAAAGTTCATGAGGATCTGAACAAAGTCATCTCCTTTGCAACATTTGTCTTCTTAAAAAAAATATCCTTGTAATGTGCACAAGTTGAGTGTCGGTGATTTGCAGGTTTTTGTATCATAAGAGTCCTCCATACTACAACATATATTTACTACGATTGACCTCATACCAGTACTATCAGTTTATGGGGAATTATATCTCTAAAAAATAAAGAAGAATTAAGAGATTAAAGTGAGTTTTCTTAACTCCTTCTGTCCGTAACTTTTCAAAATTTGCATGTTGGGGTTCCAACACTTTTTCCATCACAATCACCTACATTTGAGCATATCAGACTGCACAATATAAAAGGTGAAGGTGGACTGAGACCACTTTTTTTGCCACAATTTGGTTTATTGGCTTACTGCTTGTCTTCATAATGACTGAAGTGCAGTTTTTGAAGTTTTTAAAACATAGGTACTGAGCTCTGGCAGTCCCATCATTGTTTCCTCCTGCCCCCCCAGCCTTGCTCAAGCCAGTTACTGAGAAAGTCCTCTATTTGGATGATCAAACAGGATCTTTTTGAGAGAGGGATCCACAGAGTAAGAACGATTCACGTACGTGGACTACATGTTACTACAAAGGATGTCAATTTAATTTGTAGTTTCTTTGCACTGCTGCTCTCATTTGGGTAACACCATTGCTGACAGTAAAAGCAAGAGCACACCTATTGCAAATCCATGTATAATTATCTACTTATATACATGCATATAAAGTACATAGAAAAAAATCTGTGCAAATAGCATTATAGATACTAAGGTATCTATTAACAGAAATATTTTAATGTAAGAATTCACAAGCACACGTGAGGGAGATACAATCCCACAAAGATGAATTGTAAAATGAATACAAGGAATATCAAACATGCATTTTTTAAAAATTAGTTGTTCTTGGTTTCTTTGTACAGTAATACAGATTAGTTGGTCAGGCTAACTCAAACAGTACTACATTATCTGGAATTATCACAGAAAAGCTGAAAAAGATTTCTTTTTTGTTGTTGTTCTGCTGAATTATTATTGTTTTATTATTGACACAAGTTGCTTTAAATCACTGAGTTGACAGGCATTCTTTTTCTACCCGCAATGAGAAATCACAAAGGTAGCTGGGCATAGTCCAGACAACCATTTCTAAGAGAAACATAAACGTACAAATCTCACTCTCATCTGCTCATTTTAATTTCAGTGATACCAGAACAATAGCATCTGCATGCAGCAGTAGTTTGTTTTCAGAGCACAACATGAAAGACAAGGCAGAGCACAGCCTGTTTGAGCTGATATTGCTTCAAGGGATTATTTTCAGGCTGGCATTGTTATCTGTGATGACTTCAAAGACACAGCATGCACCTGCACAATCTTGAACAATGACCTGGGAAGCATCCCAAGCTTCATATGGCAAGACGTATGTAAGTAATTTTCATCCCAACACAATAGCTACTGGTTAAGGAGGGCCAGCAGTTTTCCTGACTTTCATCAATGGAACCTAGCGGACAAGCCTGTGAACAAACATCTCTAATGGCCTCCAGCATGATACTGCTGTAAGAACGCATCGGAGTTAAATACAAGAGAGATTTTACATTAGCTATACCAGTGACAACTGATACTTACCACTGCTAAGTCACTTTTGCCAAAATTTCTCAGAACTATCCATTCAAACAGAGGTGTCTAGAACTAGACAGGCAGGTAGACTCACAGTGGATTCAAGTTTTAAGAATGGCAGGCACTCACCCGTTCCACACTTCAATTTAATCCTGAAATATGTGAAAGCATTATATGTAATGCATCACTTCAGCAGTAAGGGCAAGACAGAGAACATACTGACACAGAACGGGAAGACAGACATGACTAAGCCTTGCTCACTGCCACCAAGCTATTCGGGTAATGTATTGGGAGGCAGTTGATACAGTTAGTTGTGACTCACGCGAGAGAATAACGCTTGCTTTAAGGCTAGTCTAATAGAAACATTCAGTCTCGTGAAAATATTTTCTGGCCTGATTTAATGAAGAACTCCAAAGATTTTGTTTAAAAATAACACTTTGTGAAGCCCTATGCATACACACAACTCAGTGGACAATTAACTTGCACGTAGCAAGGAGCATATGTACATAACTTTATCTATATGGGTAAGTCTTTTAAGTGTCATTTTCCAAGCAGTTTATGCCACAGTGATTTTTACCCAGTTGCACAAGTAAGTTTATTTGAATCCATCGCCATTTTTGCCACCAACTTTTTTTAACTGAAGACACACATTGAACAGGATTGCCACAAAGGTCAAGTTTTCCATTACGTACCTACCTTTTATGAGACAAATTCTTCTGTTTAGAAGAACACTAGTAGCAAAGTAGCGTTGGCCCTGTTTCACATTCAGCTTTACAGGACTCCCTATCAATGATCTTTGCTAGCAGTGTCATCATTTTTTCCTGGAGCTTAAAAATTATGCTGTCAAGTTATGAAAAATGAAAGAGGCTTCACAATCCAACTTTTCCACAGCTATTTTCCCAGTCTGGGATGCCTGTCCAGATTTATTTTTACTTGATACAGGAAATTTCAACATATCCAAACATAAATAATGTCACCAGATGCAAAAGGTGTTAAGATTACATTCAGGCAGAGGGAGCAGCAGCCTGGGAAGTAATGGCCTAAGGTGACTGCACTAAGAGCTTGTCCCAACTCATTAAACACTAGTGGAGGTGGCTTCTTTCCTAAGAAATGAAAGCTCCAGGCTGCAGTTCACCTTCAAATTCATAGATACAGACTAATGTACATTATGATCTCAAGAAAAAAAGTTATTTTATCTTTAAGCATGCATCCAGTCAGCACAACCCTTTCTTGGTACCACGATGTAACCACAGAAAAGTCACACGGGGGTTATGCCAGCCTGCATGTAGATACATACGCTAAAGACCACTGAGCACAGGTTTAGTTTTCTGTTTCTAAGAAGTGTCAGATAGCTGACCTGTTTCTACAGTATTCATTCACAACAACACTCCTACACCTAGTAGTAGTCAGGTATGCCAATGCTTAGGGCAGGTAACTGGGAAATTCAGCCTACTATTTGTCTGTTATCTGACTGTTCTGGGTCTGATTCCATAGAATTGCTCCACTTATTTTTCCCCATCTCTGGTGTGGAGGAAAATTTAAGAATAATATAGTCTTTAGTGTTTTTCGTTGTATTTCATTTACTGATCTCAAGTTCATTTTTAATTCACCTACAGCAATATATAACAGAAAAGGTTTTAGCCTGATATTCTCCCCATAGCTCCTTTTTTATCAGTTGGTTTTTTTTTTTAATAATACCAAAAAAAAAAAAGGCCAGAGTCACTATAGCACAGTTAGTAAGACCAATAAAACAGACAATGTGATAGAGCAAGAGGCTACAATATTTATATAGTCTCACATTGTATTTCTCCACCGAAATGAATACAGAATGAATCCTGCTCAAGTGACACACCGTGTACTCATCAAGGTGATATTGTCTTTATAAATCAGACGTACAGTGACCATTTCAAGCAGTGTGGAAAACGTGGCAGACGTAATATGAGATGGGTTATGAATCTGACAATTTATCCATGCTTATCTGCGCAAAAACATGAGTTTATTTTTTATTATCTAAAATAAATCTGAACTTCATTAGATCATCCCACCAAAACTGAACGTTGGGTTTATATTACAGTCTACAAAGCACACAGCAGCTGGTAATGATCAAAACCATTTCACCTTGGAGTTCTTTCATAGGGGGTTTCAAAATTAACCATTCAGAATGAAAAGCTAAGCCTGCCACATTCTTTGTAGCAATCTGTGGGTGTTCAAGTCTCAAAGTATCTTACCCCACTTTTGTTGTCTTTAATTCAGATTTTATGTTGTAGTCTCACAGATTATCTGCAACCAGAATAGTTTCAAAGCAGATGTATTTGTTTCTTACATATAAAAATTTCCTATCCCTCCCAAAACATCCATACAGAAAAATAAAAAGACTGCAGAGAAACTACACCGTCCTGCCCAACTAGCAGTCTGGTTTTAAATAGCCTGAATCTTCTCAGTACTTTTTAAGTACATCTGTATTTGGGCTAACGTCCACCTTAGCATGTGACATCAATGCCATACGATGCCAAAGAGACAGATCTGCCAGTTTTGAGAACCTAAGCTCATAACATGGATTCACATTCTTCCTGAGAGCAATCAAAACCTGCAGACACACTCAGCCTCACTAATCCTAGTCTGTGGAGGAAATGCTAATGTGAATTCAAGTATATACATCTGCACTTCAGTTCTGCCTTCATTGACTGTTTGATTGGCAATTAAGGCATATATTTGGTTCCAGAGATAGAGAAAAAACTCAAATCCCATAGGAAGTCATCGATTCTGAGCCCAAGGTTATTAATCATACTGCCTCTAATTGTATATAAAGTATCTTTACTCCCCCAAAAAAGTTTTCCTACATATTATGGGATTTAAATATGTCATAATATTCTGGATATCTTGATTAGATCTCCTTTAATATACTGCCTCTGAATAATTTGTAATTTATTTAACACCACTATAAATCTCACAGAAATGAAGAACTCTTACTAATCATTAAGATTAAGCAGAATTTTTAGCCTGACTAGACTAGCAACAAAATTTGATAAGGGGAGGTTTTTTTTTTTCTTAAACAGTGCTTTTTACTGTCTTCTTGTAATTAAAGTTTCAACCAAAGTCCCATTAGGCTGATACTGATCCCCCCTGTGAATCAGACCAACCCTCAAGTCTTCACATTTTCAGAGTTAAGTCTCACTCGTAACTAGCATCTGTGAAGGTTTCAACTAAATCAAGTGAGAATTCACCGAGATTAAAAGCCTAAAGAATTTTGTTCCTCACTGACATTTAAAAATTTTTCTACATCATTCCCCTGATGCAGCAAGATCACGTGCCCTCACAAAACAGTACACTTGGGCTACTTCACAGGGCTGACTGCAAGGGAAGGTAGGCTACAGCAGTTATAGGTCCCAATTTCAAGTCAGGTAGCCAAAGTACATTAAAGCTCACTATAGATGCCCTACCTCATTCAGTAGTCCCTCAAGATTAGGACATAAATATCAGTATAGTTAAAGTCAGGTAGGGCACAGAACCTGTGCCAAGGGGAAAGACAGCTACAGGGCAAAAGGAAAGGAAGGACTATACAAAACCCCTGGACAGAGGAAGAACTGGCTTGAGAGAAGTACTACAGGATCTGCCCAAGGGAGAAGACACTATCTACACACTTGGGCAGCTGGGCCAGGACTGCTCTGGCAGTGGAACTGCTTTATATGCATTCCTCTCACCTACAGCAGTTGTAGCAGGGGCATTCTTGCTTCTTTTATGTCTTCTATGCCCCTTACACCGTCATAGTCCTTCCACAAGTGTCCCTACTTCGGTAAGAGCCACCAAATCCCTCCCATCTCTGGCAAGAGTGCTTCCAAATTTTGTTTTCCAAACGATGACCATACATGTCCTCTGTGGGGCTTCATCTTTTTGTCACCTTCTGATCCTGGCTTTCACAGCTTCTAGCTTCTCCCCTGTATTACTCTTACAGTTCCTGTAAGAATCTCTCCCTTAGTCTTTCCCTCTCCCCTCAATCAACGTACCAGACTGCAAGACCCAATTGAGGCTTTCAGACTCTCTCCTTCACAGTAATGACATTTTAGAACTGACTAGACTACTGGTCCACTAGATCACCAAAATCATCTTCCTTCATTCCCTATTTCATTCAGTTTCTCCCTTTTACAGCCTATCTATAGTTACTAAGCGTAGATATTTGCGTATCTATAAATAAGCATACACTTGCTATCTTCCAAGTCGTGCTTACACATCCTGAGGAAGCTCAACTTAAAATGCTTCTTACCAATAATTGTTTCTCTCCACAAATCCAGATGACTAGCCTACAAACTAAAACATGGGCAAGAATGGCAGATCTACTGAAAGGCTAAACTGATAATCAAAACCTCAATCTCACACCACAGACAAGGTCAGTCTTGTCTACCCATCAAGGTCTTTAACTGTGTTAAAGACAGTTGTATAGTCAGAGGTACGGGTAGTCAATGCCAGAGAGAGGCTGTTTCTTTAAATAAGAAAGGGATTCCCAGACACAGGCAATGAAAGTCTTGTGTTACCTTAAATATGCATAATAAGTCAGTGTATGGCTTTTTTTTTTTTTTAAGCTTTTAGCAAACACACCTCAAAACAAGCATTAACTTCGATCAAGGACAGCTCCTAAGCAAGCATTAGAATAAAATGGACACCGTACCTTATACCCTAACATGTGAGATCTTATGATATTTACCATAAAACAGGAACAACAGTGTATATAGCATTTGATCAGCTGCAGAGTTCACCAATACCAGTTTTGTATGTTAGTTTTTTTTCTGCTCCAGAGAACTGAAAAAACTAACAGCATTGTAGGACAGCCAGTCAAGACAAAGGGAAAGCAAATCAAAGCACCAAATGGAGAAAAGGTAGAAATCTACACATACCAGCTCTGCATTCAAAGTTACTTTCCTGCTTAGAGAAAGGTTTCCCCTTTCATTCCCTTCTGAAGCATTCAATATAGCTTAGTGCCAAAGGCAAGATTTCATACTCAGTAGAAGAACAATTCTGATGCTCTATGGGAAATCTTATGTAGCTTATCCCAGTGTATTTCTCTTGCATCCTACTGCCTGCCTGTAGCCTTAAAGAATAAGGACATTTTATTACATAGGTGATCTGCTGACAGAAAGATATAAACTATTCATGTAAAACATCTTGCTGCAGTTTTTATATCTGCAGACTCCCATGTTTCAATTTTGGGGAAGATAAGGTATCTTGGTGGAAAAAAAAAAAAAAAAAAAAGATTTTAAGGTCTAATTAAATTCCTCAACTAAAAGTATTTAAGTTATGACACTTCATGCTGCAGACACTCAACAGACCTATTATCCAAGAAAAGCAACTTTTTATAAAAAATACAGTCTGTTCTTTCAGAAATAAGTGAATGAAAGAAGACGCTAAGCGCTAGACGTTTAAGTAATTCTCAATCACTGAATGCTGGACTGCTTCAAAGATCAAGTTACTGCAGACAGGATCATTTGAAGTAGAATTTATAATGTAATAAAGAGGTAAGCAGTTCCATTAGTTCTTCGAAGATAAAAATTGTCGCAATGAGGTTTCTCTCAGATCAAAAGTCTCAAACCTATCTGGGGCACCAAGGCAAAAAGCCACCCTAGCAAGAAACTACTTGTTTCTGGGTCCATATCGTCACTCTAAAGAAGTGTCAGCATCTCCCACCATGCTGCCCCAAGTACAGTTCTCACACACCACACAGTATTTCATGCAGAACGTCAGTGAAAATGTCAGAGAAGTTTTGCAAATGACCACAGGTAGTGCAAGGCCACTTGAATGATGAATTTATTGTAAATAAGAAAATTATCACACAAATTAAGTATCCAAGTTATTGCTCAGACTTGAACAGTCATTAATCTTCTACAAGACACTGTAAATGGATGCATGGAAGCCTGCTGGAGCTTTTCACAACTTGGGAATCAACACTTCATATGAGACAGATTAAAATACTGGCAATTAACCACAATAATGACACCAGACACTCCAGTAGAAAGCCACCTAGTAGTCAGCTCCATGTTTGACAACTGACATTTTCAAGTACCATATAAACCCAGTTTAGAATGGTAAGAAAGAAGAAACTAAACCTTCATATTTCTCAATAGAAGGTACCTACTCAGTCCTGCAGGATGCGGCTCTCAAAATGCATTACCATCTTCCTACTGCAAACTTCTACTCTTCTGTCATTCAACCTTATGAAACAAGGGGTTTATCTGAAATAAGAACAGGAAAATGCATCTGACAAATTAAGATACTTTATTTATCTATACAGAATTTATCACATTGTAAGATAGCTACTACCTCAGCATGCGTTCCTGTCATTTCCACTTAATTCTTGCCACGCTCTCTAGTGTCTCTTCCTTTATCTAGTCATGATACTAGCAACTATTTGTTGCCCGTCACCCCTAGCTTGTTCAAATATGTCTTGGAGGAGATGGCCTTTTCCTTTGAAAACTGGAAACATTAGTCTGCATCTCAAGCAATAGCGATATCAAGTTTAAAAAGAAAACAAACTTACACTTCATAAGCCTTCCTAGTGGTTTTGAAAGATCTGGCAGCTGCCCAAGAGGGAAAAATTGTCCTAATAATAGAGGCTGTGCTGCTGGAAAATGTCATTTCTAAAATTGTTGATCATTAGCGAAAACAGCATAGATCAGGATCTTTTTAACCAGCAGCACTAGAATAACTTGAGAGGGTGACTAAAGTGAGCGAACAGGGTTTTCCCCATAATTACTGAAAAATGAAACTAATTTCTTTTCACCCTGGATGGCTCTCACCTCTTGCCAGCAGCATTAATACAGAATATGGATGTTAATAATGAGGACAGTAGGAATTGGAACTGTTTTAAGATTTAAAGGCTGACTTTTTAATGGTGTTCATGTGTAGTGTGGCATGCCACATAATTAATACAACTCCCTTTTACCAATTCAAAATGCATACTTCTCTACACATGGCTGCAGTTCTCATTATATTCAGGGCAACACTTAGCCCTTTTGCATTCTCTCTTATCTCAGATAATTAAGTACTTTGGATGAGATTATAGTAATGTAACTTTCATTTTGTAAGATCTTTTATTTTCCAAAAATAATGTAGCTAGACCCATAGAACGTTTTATGCACTCAACATCTCACCTAATAAATAAGACTGACTGACAAAGTATTCAGTAGAAATGGACACAGTAAGTCTTTCCTACCATTAAGTATTGCCTACATCTCTTGTGCTGCTCTTACTTACAATTGCAATTGTTCTCTTTCCAACTTCAAGAAAACTAGCTGGGGTACAAGCAACAAAATTGGAGCAGAGCAAGGCACTAGCACAGAAATCACAGTATTGGTGACAAGTTTCAGAACATTCTTGGGCTGCTTACATCTGCTGCCCTGATCTCCCATAGTCACCTGTAGACTTTAGTCTCAAAATATTTTATGACACAGGAATGTTTTCATGCACTGTTTAAATATTGTCCTATCTAGAATAGAAGTAGCATGAGCTTAACTTCAGAACATTGGACGATAGGAAAGAAAAAGAAAAAACTAAATTTTAAAAAATCCCACACCTTTGGGGAATATAAACATAGTGTAAAACACCAGCGCCAAATCCCTAAACATCTAGTACATAGCAGGGCCAACAAGGCAAGGTTTTAGAAGTCAGCTAGAATCTTCACCTTTCCCATAGACTTTTACTTAATCACTTTTTCTTTAAAAAAAAAAAAAAAAAGCTATAAATGTCCAAGTGTCTATTCTGTATCTTCTGTAAGTGATAACACCTTCCACAAATAGCACAAATTGATGGGGAAAATGCCTTCTCTAATTACTAGCTACAAAAGCAAAGAGTCCAAACCAGAACTTATAATCAGCTTAAATAATAATTGGTCTAATGACTAGGTTGGTGACATGGACACAGATGCTTAAAGGAACAAAATGTGTGGCTGCAGGGTTATCATGGGGGAAGCTGTTGCTTACAAGCTAGGAGCTGCTGAAAAATCTCCTCTGAGAGTTTGAAGATACTTGCAGTGAAAGAGATCCAGCACCAACTAAAAGAGTTATAAATAATTTTCTACCAATGCACTTTCCATATACCAGCAGCCAGAGGATGCAACATCCCCTAAGAGACCAGATAATTTACAGAGACCACCCCTATAGAAGAGGAGCCTGCAAACAATTATGTTCACATTTTTAACATACTGCAGCAGGATGAAAGACAAGGACTGTAGAGTTAAGACCTACATTGTGAAGATGTCACCTTTAAGATTTATACAAACATTAAATTATGAAGGTTACAAATAAAGCATAAAGAATGAGTTTCTGCTTTCAAACAGATAAGCAACTAGAGGCTTACATGGGGTAAAAACAATTGGTTTCTGCTTTGTAATGATTCATGGCTATGAACGTGCATACAGAGCCATACGCACAACCCTGACAATGCCTGTGGCATGGAGCAGCACTCACAATCTCTGCTCCAAAATACATTTGCTCTTTGTCTATTGCTTCTCGAAAGAAATACAGAACCTTTATTTGCCCTTCTTCTGGCAGTGGGGTTTACTGTATATACGTATTAAGGTCTGCAGTTAATAAAAGATGTCACAGCTACAAATCAGTAATTTTCGTCTTCAAAAAAATTCCTAAGGCAGCAGAGACTGAATTCTGTACACTTAAGGAACACTCAAAAGGAGCTCAAGACTGTGAAAACATTCCTGATCTTTTCCTATATAGATGTGCCAGCAAAGAGGAAGTCTGGGTACAGTATTCAGCAGTGGTCTTCTGCATCCACTTACTCTAAAATGAACGAGGGATGAAGCAAGCATGAACTCTGGGGGGGGGGAAGAGGTAATAGCAGCTTAAGTATTTAATTTGTATGCCACTTTTTTTGCTCCTTCTCTGACTTTGCCCTCTATGGTAGGACAGAGACGAGATGAAAACATGGCTGACTGCAGAGCTACAGGAGGGATAATTTAAACACCAGCCCTTTCCCAGGTCTAGGCCAGAAGTAGGAACAGAACAGAGGGCAGTGGATGAGCACAGAAGTGCTCTCCAGAGAGCTGTCACACTTAGATAGCTGCCAGGAATTCTCAGACATGGCAGAGCCCAAGCAACCATATTGGAGAGGTCCTTAAATAAGTACACTAAACTACCATAATTTCCAAATAATTGCAAGCACTGTATATTTTCCGAAGTCACATGTACAACTAGTTTATAATTGAGCAAAGCACAGCAAGTCCCACAGCCCGTCAGCAGTGGGTCAGTTTCTTGGGTAGATGAGGCTTAAGGGCAGGTACCACAGCACAGCTGGAGCTCTGTGAGGGGCTGCAGGAGACATTTATTTCTCCTGACACCATAACTTACTGTGTCAGTCACAATGTTATCTGGGTCATTGCTACAAGTTTATGCGGTATCAACAGCAGTGGCAGCTCTGCTGGCAGGCTGCCCTTCAGTACCTACAACGATGTAGTATTAGCATCCAGTGCTGATCACTGAAAAACTTAAATTACAACATCTACTCCAGACAAAACTGCAGTCCAGGGTCCAGAGGAGAGTTATCAGGGAACAGTAGCTTAATTAAACTGCACTCTGGCTGTCAGACATCCAGCACAGGGATTGTGCTGCAGCTGCCAGTCTGTCTTTGACAATAAACTTAGCACATTTACTTGTTTCTTCTCCTCTCCCTTAATTTGCCTTATAAACCAACTGTGAAGCAGCAGAACAGACATTTAACCTTCCCCCTGCTGCAGCCCCGCACAGGTTGCGTGGGTGCTGCTGCCTTGAAATCCACAGTAGAGCCACAAGGCCTGGAGGGCCGGAGGGATGTGGTGCTCCTGTGCCGTTTCCATGGCACTACTGAGGCCTCCGGGCTGAAGCCCTGCTGTCTGCCTTCTCCCGCCCAGCTTGCAGAGAGAATAAACGTGCTTTTCCAGGGTTACATGATTATTGCTTCTTTTTCCTTCAGAGCCCCTCTCAACAGATCGTTTCCATTGTGCTTGCCTTTTCCTCCACGTTTCTACTGTCATTAATTAGGCTAGCACTTTACGGAACCAACAGCATTTAGGGCTTACCCAATTAAGCAGGCACACAGCAGAAGGTGGTCCCTGTCTCTGAAGAAGCCAGGCTAGCAGACTGCACACACCGCTATGACATTAGAAAAACCTCATCTCTTAGGTTTTTTTCTAATTTTTTTTTCTCCTCCCACAGCAAAGGATAGGAATTAGGTGCACACAGAATACAAAAACCAAACCATCTGAAAATTAGGCTTCAGGGTTTTTTTTATTTCTTTTCACTTAATTAAATCTGGGGGGTTGTGTTAGAAAAAAAAAAAAAAAACAAACCAAAATACAAAGAAAAACCACCATTGTATGACTTCTCTAAGTTCCAGAGATGCTAATCAGGTGATTACAAGTGAGCCTGTGAAAACAAGCAACAGCCATCAAAAATTCACCTGATGACCTTCACCCTCCCTGCTTCCCCCAAGGAGGAAAAAATTGTAACAAGCAAAAAAAAAATTCTTTCAAGTACAAAATGCCCAACACTCGGGAAAGGAAATAAACAGGTATTTGCGAAAGTGACCTCCTGCCCTGCTCTCTAGGATGACATTAAAACAGGAATAAAGGCTGTGTCCAAATCCAGTTGTGATTAACACAGGATCCAGAGCCAGAGAGAAAGAATTTAGTTACAAGGAAGATTGGCTGCTCTTTCATCTGAACTTTTCTTCTTTTAAAGAAGATTTTACCTTAGAAGAGGGGAAAAAAAATAAAACAGACAAAACTTTGTGTCATTCTCTTTTCTTTCCTATGACAAGCTGTCACTTGTAGATATGGGAACTATATCACCATCTTGCTGGAGAGAATAAATGGGGCATGATTTCTCCTTTCCTTTGATATGAACAAAGATTAAAGTAATAAAGAACTAAGAATACGAGAGTGAAGGAAAAGCAGGTTTTTGGTTTTTTTTTTTTTTTTCAAATAAGCAGAGCCAATGTTATTTTAGTATGACATTCCATGAAGCAACAGTGGCATCCAGTGGTATATTTCCATAAGCAAGTTCCATATCCTACTTTCTCTAACTTTTGGCTTCCATCATTTCCCCCGCCCCCCCAACAGGTTCTCAAGGAACCCTTCTTCCTCTTCCCCTAGCATACACTCCCAGAACAGCTACCATACACCCACAGTCATCGGTACCAGTAATGGAGACCATGATGCACAAATATAAGCTACCAGCTTTCTCAAAGGCTGTATATCATACTTGCATAATCAAAAATTTCAAATTGTTACTGAGAAGCTGCAATGTTGATACAAACACATTTTTAGATTATTCTCAGAAAAACAAAGGACATTTTCCTCCTGGTGTCCACAAGAGTGCAGCAAATTCTATTCTGTACTGTTCCCCTTCTCAATCCCCCTCCCCATTTTGCTTCTCTCCAAGGCAATATGTTCATTTTTTCTCATTTAGTGACATTAAGATTATTTTCACTTTACGATATCTAAAAGTAGATGCTCTGGGCAAAAATGAAGGGCTTATAATTGTAGGAGTATACTACAGAAGGAAGTCCATTCAGTGAATACGTTAAGATATTTTCATACTAAGATCACATTTGCAGTTAAGAAAGCACTTGGTGCCAGCACAAGCTCAGTACCACCACCAATTATAATTTAGTAAGAAGGGTAACTGTCTCCTCACCAAGACACAGCTGAGAACCAAAATTTGTCAGTCCTGCTCTGAGGTCAATCAAAACTTCTTGTTTGATTTTTTTTTTTTTTAGGTTAGGTCTATAGATCTTTTAAAATAACCAAGCCTCATCACTAAAATTTATGCTACTCACTCAGATTTCCGAAACAGTTAGCCCCTTTTTAATAGGACCATTTCTCTATCTCTACACCCCACAATAATCTTCAGAAAGCTACTGACTGATATAACTAGGTTCCCTGAAGGAAAGTATAAGGCTTGTTTCCCCTTAACCCAATAAAATACAAAACCAAGCATCTCATGAAGAAACTGAAGCTTGGCCTACAGCCAGTCTTTGTATGATAGTAGAGTAACTGGGAGTTAACTGATTTTAATTGATGTGGTTCCATGAGTATGAGAGTGCCTACACAATCTATCCCAGCAAATACAGACAGAAAAGGGTAATTACTGCCACACAGATGAGGAGGAGTGGGAAGGAAGCATTCAACACTGAACTAAACTGCACTACAGTGTACCAACAAACTCTTCACCACGGGCAAGAAGAGTACTACTCAAACCCATTCAGATTAGCAAAAACTCTGACTAATGGAAGCTGCATTTCAGTTCTGCTAGCACAGCAGAACAGCTTGCTCTTTGGAGTGAACACTGCATTTTATTCATCACAGTACTAAAACTTCATAGTTCGTAAATATCACCCATTTGTGACTAACAATTAGGTGAGGTTACTCACTCATGCTGAAGTTAAATGCTCAGTGCTCAATGTGGCTGACCAAGAAGCCAGACACCTCAGATATGTCTATCCCAGTCCAACGTTTCTCCACCCCAGCTGAGACTAAATGACTGAAATGCTAGATTTGTGGGTTTAGGTATTTACTAACTAGTTTCCCTGCCTGAACTGGCCAATTCCCAAAAAGCATTATTTCTGAGCAAGCAGGCAAAAACTTGCAGATGGAGTCTGCCCCCAAAGCAAGGAAAAGTCACTGCCAATAGCAATACAGAACTCTTATAATATATTGTTCTAGCGAGTGGTATACTAACATTAAAAACAGACAAACATATAAAGAACAAGACAAGCTCCAGACCTGTTGCCTTTTGATGAAGTGGAAAATCCCACACGATTGGGGGGGGGGGGG
>WHYT01016413.1:114968-136509 GCA_009806455.1 Tetrax tetrax
CCGCCCCCCCCGTCCGCCCCCCCCCCCCTCGTTTTGTCTGTAGGCTCGGTTCACGGCGTAAGCAGTTGTCTCGGAGTGGCTCTGGAGGCAGACCCGGGCGGTCGCCGTCCCTGTTTGTAGAGACAAAGGTAATTGCCGAGTCTGTAGCTGTGCCCCTCCGGCTGCGCCAGGCGCAGGCTGGGGAGATGCAGGCGTTGCCGTGAAGTCAGGGGAGCGCCGCGGTAACTTCTGCAGCCGGTTATTGCCCCGGGCTGCGGGGGATGGGGCGGTCGGGGGGCTGCCCGGGGGTGGTTTTACCCCTGGTGTTGTCATGGCTCTGCTGGTAAAGAAGTAAAGGTCTCTTGGGAGGGGAACAGCTTCCCCGGGAATCCATCATGGGACTAGCCGGGGAGCAGCTGCGGGTCCTGCTCTGGTTGCATCCCAGCCTGGGCTCCTGCAGCCCGGCCGGGGCTCCTGCAGGGTCCGGCATCCGGCTGGACCCCGCTCGGCCGGGCTGCGGCCCCGACCTGCCCTGGCCCCGGCTCCCGGGGGAGCGAGCTGCTCCATGGCAGGTCCTTAAACCTGCCGTTTGCATTTCACGTCTTAAATGTGCATGAAGGAATTAAACTGCACGAGTGAATAACAGCATTAGTTTCAATTAATTTTTATCCTGGCAACAATAAACTTTAGAAACAAAGCGCTTTTACATCCTTAATTAGTCTTGCTTCCCATCTGTAGTCTTTTAAGTGCCTGCTCCTTGATTTAACTTTGTCCCTCCTTCAGAGCCGCCTCCTTTTTTCATTCTTTTCCCTTTTTTCTTGTTATCCCTTCCAAACTGCTGCCAGTTTCTTTCCTGCAACCTTTCACCTCCCTTGTCCCTATCTGTCTGCTCTGCGCTGTGCAGTTTATTTCTACTGTATTTTCCCAACATCAACAGCGGTATTGGTTACCATGGCCCCGAGCTATGTGCAGAGGTGGGAAAGCTTCATCCGCCCAAAAGTTCTTACACTTTTGAAGTCTTTCTTTTAGTAGGATCTGAAATGTATCATCTAGAGTGTGTATTAAATGAACAGTATTCCTGAAGGCTTTAGAGCAAGAAAGGCAACACCCTGGAAAATTCTGCAGTCTTTCAGCATTCTCTGCCCTAGGGTTATAGCCCTGGGCACGGAGCTGAATGGAGCTCTTACAACTGCCTTCTGTTTACCTTTTATGGTTAAAATAACAGCTTAGCAAAGAAGCAACTTCATGGAGAAACGATTCAGTGAAATCATCTCAAGCTGTAGCAGCATAGCTAGTTTAATCACCCCTAGAGAGCTGAACAACTGTGAGCACAATGGGACACAAAATCATTTTGTGTGTAAATGAGCATGGCATTGTGATTATTTCACTTTGCATGGGCAAATAGTTTTTACAAGCAGTACTTATGCAGTTAGCTTAGAAAGGCAGAAAAAGATAAGCTGGCTCTGAAAGATCTTGGTGTGTAATGTTTGAAAAACTAAATATTCAGATAATTTGGGAATCAGGCTCTATTGATTTTGCCTTCAGCAGGTTCCTGTGTTACTTATTAGAGCAGGGTTATTGCCTGTGCCGCTAGTTGGGATGCTGTATCCTGTTGTAGGCAACTAAAGAGCAAGGATTATTTTACATGGTTTAATAAATGAAGTTTGTTAGTGTTTCTGCGATATTTACCCTTAAGGTTTTAATTTTCACATCAGTATTAGAAAATATGTGCATAAAGACTTTCACTGGATAAATACATTTAGGATTTTGCTTTGTGCATAAAATAAGTACATTACTCAGTGTGATGAATTTTAGCTGCATTTTACATTAAGAAGAGGAAGGAGTCGTTAGGAGTAGGCTTGCAGTACCTTAACAAATAGGGGGTATTTATTTTTTTGGAGCAATAGGAGTGTTTTCGGTGCCCTTTGTGTAGTGCTTATCAATTACACCCCTTGATAATTTGCTGATATGAATATGATCGAATTCCGCAACTTTAAGAAAAACGTTGGATTCATTTTTTTTAATACGATTCCTCTCCAGCCAGAGGAAAAGCCTGTGTTTTAATTCCCCTTCTCCTCCCCTCCCCCAGAAAGCCAGTGACACCCTCAATAAGTATGAAAAGCCATAAAAGTTTGAGAACTATCTTAGCTTTCCAATGATTTTCTATAATTAAGTGTTTTTTTCAACACACGCTCTAGCTGAGAGATGCCAAAAGCAGAGGATTGTTCAAAAGGTCCCTCCAGTGAATAGTATAAATTAAATATCTACTGTGTGAGTATGGCCTCACTGAGGATCTCAGACTCTACAGATCAAGGAATTTACTAGTATACTAACATTAAACAAAATCCTAAGATAGCAGCAGTGTTTAAATATGCACAAATAGATTCAAATCACTTGATCTTTAGCTATCTGTGCATATTTTAAAATTGAAGTCTGTATTTCAAGACAAATGGTTAAATGGAAGACGCCTTTACAGAGGACTGGAAGTCCTTTGATTTCATTTGGAAATTGTAACAAGGGGTGCAGATGAGCCCTAATTAGGCACTTGTTTTGTGTCACTGCGTGAGATTTATTTCTAAGGCAGCTCTGTACCGTGCGAGGTCTGTACCTTTATCATTAGTGATAATAGTTGGGGTCTGAACAAAGACAGGGTTGACATTCAGCCTGGATCTTCTGACCCTTTCATTTAAGTGGAGAAGTAGAGAGTGAACATGAGTTTACAGTGCTCTTTGGTAAGGAAAAAAAAGCCTTTGTCTGTGTTGGCAGACAGATGAGGCACCCACAGATCAGTAAACACATCGTTAAAATACTGTAGGTACTTACATACTAAGTTGTTTTTAAAAGTTTGTTCTTTTATTTATGCTATATGACATATTTACTGAAGATTGCCCACAACAGGCTCTTGTGGGAAACAAGCAAGCCACGTCTCCAGTCATGAAAGGATTCAATCACTTTCCTTGAAGGTGGTGCTGTAGTAAAAATGTTAATGCCCAATTTCGCATCGGCTGACACAGAAGTCCTAGGACAGAGTTGGCATTTGCTTCGTGTTCAGTGCAGATGTCCATCCAGCCTCCGAAGAGAAAGGATGTGGATTCATAATGGGGTGATGTATTTCTGTGCTCTAGATGCAGGAAATTCTTAGAAGCTAACTGAGATGAGATACAGTAAATGGAGATGTTGTGATGACTTTGTGAAGCTGTCCAGATATATTAAGATTTTTCAGTCCTTTCTATATAGCTCAGTTACAATTTCTGTTACAAAGAGTGTTGCTAATTGTATGTTGAGTGACATAGCCAGGCATCTCTTGCAAAATATGCTAAGAGAAAGGCGAGACCGGCTTTAGATTTCTAAGAAACATTGTCAAAGTAATGTGGGAGAAATGGGAATTCACTTTGCAATACTGCATGTAAAGTGCTTGTCACTTAAACGAGGAAGAGCCTGGATGCTTGGTAGCATGCTTGCAGAACAAAATACCGAGAAAATTAGATTATATTCAGAAATGTCTTCAACTATAATGTTTTGCATATGTTGCTTTACCCATAAGGGGGAGAATGGATGGACATTTTCTTAAAACTTCTATAAAAGGTTTTTTTTTTTTCCTGTTTGACATGTATGCTGTTTAACTGAAATCAGCTTTGAGACACACGTTTCATGCAGAATAAGCTGTGCTTTTCTTATGGAAGAGAATTGAGGAATTTTCTTTTGCCATGGTTGTCCTGTTCATTTTTAAGACATTTCGGTATTTTTTGCATTGTATGTCAGCTGAAGATTTTGGGGCTCAAGAGAGAGATTTCACTAATTTTCAGATATTTTTAGGGCAGTAAACATTAGGTGGATTGTTGAATTTGTAATTTCACATGCCAGACCTTACAGTAATTTCTAATGCGTCTTGTCATGAATGCATGGGTCAGTTTATATACCTTCCCGTTTTCACTGCTTCTAGGTATCAATTGCCTTCAGTTTGAAAGCTTATTAGTTCTTTATGTCTGATATTAAGGCTTAACTGAAAATTATCCATTTATTTCACAATTATTGAAAATAAACCAGAAAATTGATCTTAGTTTGATGTGAAATTTACTACGTGTATAAACTAAATGCCTTAGGTACTGAGGAAGTCACTAATTTAGAGGTGTCTTGTTACTGAGACAAACTTGCAAAAACCCCTGAATCCCAATTCACAAATTGGTTATTCGTTTGTCAGGGGATATTTCACATCTAACACATAAGCCCGCGACCTTTAATTAGAATTTTGCAGTTTGTTTTATGCCCCTTGAGGCTGACACCTTGAAATTTTTTTTCTTGATTTCTTATTGCTAATAAGCATCTTTCTCTTCCCCTCTGGTACTCTGAAGAAAATGATGCAAATACACTTAATTACAGTGGTGGCAATAATTTGTTAGCTGAATATGTGATCAGGCAGATGCAAAAATGATCTGATTAGATCTGTGATCATGCTGGAAAGAAGGGTAACACACTGCTACATTTAAGAGAAACTGTTCCTTTTTGCCTTCCCTTTGCAGGAGGGAAGAAGCATGTCCCGTCTGTCTCTAACACGGTCCCCGGTTTCTCCTCTGGCTGCTCAAGGAATTCCTCTCCCAGCTCAACTCACCAAGTCGAACGCTCCCGTGCACATCGATGTAGGAGGACACATGTACACCAGCAGCCTGGCTACCTTGACAAAGTACCCAGACTCCAGGTAAGAACTCGGTGTTTTCAAGCTCGCTGCCCATTTCTGTTCATTGCATGGAAAGACGCGTGTTCCTGTGAGGAATATTTCAATGCAAAATACGATTTATTATATATTCACCAGTTATGAATAATTCAGTTTCTGATTTATACAGTAACTTTACTAGGATTCTACAGAAAAGAAAAAAAGCCTATAAAATTTATGTATTATTTAGAGAGCCTATTCATTTTCTCTCTCAACATCCTCTGCACTCAGCCAGTACGTTTGAAGCACCTGTTGGTGTGCTGCCCTAGATTATTTCCAACTGTACCAAGCAACTTCTTTCCTTCAGATTTAGCGGGGGAAAAAAAAAAAACCAACCCTTTTTAATCTTCCTTTAAGAAAACAGAACAGCTCTGTTACATTGGGACTAATATGGATGCTTCTGTTGGCCAGCCAAAATCCTAAACTCGGTGGTAGCTGCATGCCTGAGTGGCAGCGGTCATTTCCTTTGGGCAGTGGCCATCCAACCTGCTCTGTCTGCTTGCAGCTGCATTAGATTGATTCCTTGCACGCTTAAAGGTGGCTGATCTGTGCTGGATGGGTCGGTGACATATCTGACAAGGTTTGTTTAGATCTGGCCAATACTGGCCAGATAATGTGTGATAATACTATCACAGAGTGGACTACAGATATGTCAAATTAGGAATAGATGTGGCGGGAGAGTATATTTGTGTGTGTGACGTAGAGTCTCTTCACGATTTGCCCAGCTACCAGTCCCACAGGGTACTGGGCACCATGAGGGGTGGGGAATCCTGGGCGGCAGCGAGTCTGTGACGGTAGCGTGGAAGGGACCGCTGTGTGAAGGGTTAAAGCATATTCATTGGAGCACTATGTTAAAATATACCTGATTTTGATTTACAGTTAAGATCACTAAAACAATTCAGCTTTATGTTATTCTGACTGTTTATTTTTCAGAAGGGTAAGTGCCTCGTGTGTAACCAAGAGAGGGTGGGGAAGTGCAGTGTCAGGGTGCCCAGCGGACTGGTTAAAGAAGGCACTATAGACTCAAAAGCAAACCAGAGCCCAGATCAGCAGGTTGGGTTTTTTTGCCAGAGTTTTTGCTACCTGCATGGCCAATATTTCCAAAAAGGGATAGATTTTAAATTTTTTTTTTTGTATGACAACCAGTGTAAAGCTCTAGCTTCATTTGAAGATTTCTCGCTTAAAAGAGCTAGGGATTTTTGCACAGATTTGGCAGGTTCCCAAGCAATAAATGACATTTATGGAGACACCTTGAAACGCTTCTGATGTCATAAAGCATATGGCTGTGATTTCATTCCAAGGAGAGGGAGCTGCTGAAATTATATATGGAAAAGAAACAATTATTAAAATACCTGTATTTTATGGTTAGGACAAAACAATATGATTTTTCTGGACAGTGTCTGTTTAATGATGTCTCTATGGTATTACTTTAGTTGTAGAGAAGAAATCTGTTCAGTGGGGAGAGATTTATAAGAGAGAAGCAGACAAATGCTTTATAGTATTAAAAAATACAGAGGAGGTTCAGCAGTTTTAATGGAGTAGCATGTCTGTTGGCACATTTTAAAATATCACTGCTGACACAATTTTTAAAAAATATCCCATATCAGACTTACTTAATAACAACTTCAGTTATGGAAACTTTAGAGGAATATACATGAATTCACAGATTTTATAAAAGAGAACACAGTACTGATCGAAACCCCTTTTTTTTTCCCTTGTTTGCTAAATAACAAACGTGTGTTTCTTACGAATTTGTACTTTGTTTAACTAAAAGTACAAGACTGTGACTGACCAGAGCTCACGTGCTGCCTGATCTTTTGGTGTGTATTGTCTTTCTTTTGTATTGCTGTGTTGTTTCAAAAGGCTTGAATGCTTTTTCAGCTACTCAAACTTCAGTTTTCACTGGAGCGAGAGCTTACAGGATGAGACCTATAAATCACAAAAGTAGCCATGTATATTTTTATAGCAAAAGATAACCCTTCAGCAGCATCCCAGGTAGGACATACCGCTACATACATTATGAAGCCAGGTGAAGGGTACACCTTAATTTGTTATTCTTTCCTGTTTTAATTTTTTTTTTTCCTGCAGTGTTGCATAGTAGACTTGGTTGATTACCTGCCATTGAGTCTGGCCTGCTCTCATTCCCAGTTAAGGCAAAGTACTTGCAGTTACCTCAGTAGGGATGGTTGGAGCTCCTGATGGTGCTTCACTGTCCTGGTGTGTGTCTTTCATAAGGCACAAGGTTGTCTTCGCAGTGGTCTGGCTGGGAGAGGAATCCCAGGTCTCTTAGAGGTGCCAGGGTAGAAGACAGCTTTTCTGAGCAGGACATCTGGAAATAATGCCAGAGCACTGTTAGCTTGTGCTCGGAGATAATGGGCGTGGCCACATATAGAGGCACGGCCATACTCTTCCACATGCAGAGCTTTCTGGATTATTTTGGATAACATATTAAACTCTTTAGTATGAGCATGAGCTTAAAAAGTTCAAATCTAAGAAATTAACAAATTCATAATTGTATTTCAGCAAAAGATGTAAGGATATGATGAAATGCTTTGCTAAATCTTAGCTCCAGTCACATAAAATACAGTTTGTTCTTACTAAAATTGAAAGATATTGGAATAAACTTTGTGTTTCGTTGTGTTACAACCTCTAGTTCTTTCTTTGTGCTCCAAAATCCTAAGTAGGGTTTTAGCTTGTAGTACACACTGTACATGTATGTTTGAGGACACGTACAGATTGTGAGCATATATATATATATAAATACAGTCAGGGTATGCATACACAGAGACATCACATGCTAATGGGAAACAGAAAAAAAAAATAGTTCTTCAAATCATGTTTATCCTGCCATAGTATTTTGAGGAGGCCCAGTCCTGTTAGTTAGGTCCTGAACAAACTCAGTTCACGTCGACTTCAGCGGGGGGAAGAGCTCTCAGCAGCTTGCCAGATCAGGCCCAGCAGGAGCAAGTATAGGTATGACCAGTTCCTGCCTATACCTGCTCTCCAGTCACCCCTCTGGTATGATATAAATTACACCTGACAGCAGGCAGCGTGATACATTTCTTATTGTAATTTGTTAGGATTGACTGCGCTCAGCCCACTCGGCCGGCTCTGCTCAGCTCTTCCCAAGTTGTGTGGCTGGCGCTAGTTCAGGGGCAGAAAGGACCCGATTCGGGAAGTCTTACTCACGTGAGTGAATGGCTGGTGATGTGAAGTGGGAAGCCAAATCTTGCGTTTCCGTGATCCCAGAGTTGTTTCAGAGCAACTTTGACGATGTCTTTGATGTTGTTTGTTCTAGTGCAGCTGCTGTGAGAAGAGCATTTGTCCATTGATTAAATTTGCATAAGTAAAGGGTACCAGATTAGGCATTAAAGGGGGTAGACGCCCTCTTTCCAGTAAATTTTTATGGGCTTCATAAATTCTCTCATCTAAAAAGGAGAAAACTTGAGCAGCGCACAACTGATGTGACAAAGGAGAAGAGGGTTGAACAGCCACTGTCAAAGATGGTTTCCAAACCACTCACCCTTGCCTTACGCACTACTCTTGCACACCTTTCCAGTTGGCTTTTTGAAATAAACACCTTACAAGAAAGCAAGCTGACCTTTCAGTGGGTGAAAGGCAAGGAAAATGAGAAAGCTATAAAAGAAATAATCACCAACAGCGTAATGATGGTGGTCACAGAAATTATCTCAGAAATAACATTATTAATCCCTCTTCCTATAGCTACCCTGTTGAATTCAGTCTAGTGACTCTTTACCATCAGTGCCTTATTTCTAAAATAACTAAGTAGACAAATTATTAATCTTTGAGAGCATTTCCTCTAGAAATTCCCTTCCGTATTTTCACCCAGAGGACCTCTAAAGCAGCCCCTTCACACATTGACACTTGAATATGGATTTATATGACAGATTGTAAAGGCTGCAAAAGCTCTAGCACATCTATAAAGTGAGTTGCAAATTGTATCTATCCAAAGCAGTGAGACAGTTCTTACACTTAAAAAAGAAATCCACACCAGAAGTCCAAGCTCCTAACAAGCAGTCAGGAATACCCAAAGACATTGCCAGATCCTCCAGTGTTACTCCCACTGAACTTGGTGGCAGACGTCTCATTGACGTCAAGTGGAAAAGAAGTAGAAATTCCAAATCCCTGTATACCCCAGCAAGCCCCAGCTTCTCGATTTCACTGGAAATTTTGATACCACTTTGAATTTCTGTTAGAAAGCAGAATAATATTTTTCACCAGGAGCCTGTCCTTTTCACAGCCCTGGATAATATTTTTAACTCAGCAAATTGCTGTGAGCTCTTTGTGAGTTGTTCTGCTATAAAAGGTAAATATATTTACCTCACATTCTTGGTTAATTAGTATTTGTTGTATAACCCTCTATTAAAGATTAGTATGCTCTTTTGTTCAAAATATATTTATAAAAGCTCCTGCTGTCTATGGTGTTGTCATGTGACAAAAGCCAGCAGGAATAATTGTAGTTGAAGCGGTGACGTCTAGATAGGAGTAGTGCGGGTGCACAGACCACAGGAAGCCTCCCCCGACAGTCTGTAGCGCTGTGTTTGGGACCTGTCTGCTCCCAGCCCTTCCTCTTCAGGAAGAGGGAGATTTTGACCTCCTGGCCCAAGGCATGCTGAGCCAGTGCTAACATACTACATGTCCTGATCTTGGCTTTTGGGGCACCTGGGCTTTACCACCCCCTTCTCTGTCTTCCAAAGAAAACCAGCACAGGCTCACATTTCTTTCTCAAGTAGGATCAATTCAGTGTTGCTCTTACAATAACTTGTTTGCTAATTTTGCATGAAATCTCTGTATTATTGCCTGAAAAGAATGTTCAATTAGCAAATTTTGTCACTTACCCTATGCTGGCAATTATGGTGTAAATCAGTCCTTAAAGAAGGGCTGTACTCTGGACAGGTTAAGTGAAGTGCAGATCAGATTTGTTCATAACGAGAGATTGTTGGTGCCTGTGAAAGCACAGCACATTGGAGGGCAGGATCCTGGTCTGGAGCACAAGCGATGCTGGTTCTCCTGGGCCAGCACAGCCTCCTGCCAGCCCCGTGCCACAGCAGTCCTGCACCACTGTGGCATCAGTAGCATCTGTTCTGACTTACGTGTCTTCCAGACTTCTCCATGCCCACCCCACATCTGTATGGTGCCTTCTGTCCCTCTCTCGTCCCTGCACACCTGCTAAACAACGCTGTTTTACACACAGTGAAGGACGTAGGCAAGCATGCTGCCATGGCACATTCCACCCTTCCTGAGGGACCACTCCTCCCACTGGGGCAGTTGTCGAGTGCCCCGTTTGTGGGGTGACGCCAGGCTCTGCCGCTCTGGGGCTATGAATTGTTGTTTATTACCCAAAAGACAGAGTTTCTGAGTTGGAGCCAGCAGCCCACATTCAGGCAAAGTGCTACAAAATGCGCCTGCAAGTGAGCTGCAGCGCAAAGCTCATTAATTTTAATCGGTATTGTGAACTTAAACTGTACAGACTTTAAAGCAAAACACCTGAAGAGGTAGGAGCAAGTGTTTTTCCTGCACGTTACAAATGCTCGGAGATGCAGGTTATGGGCACGGTGCATGAGCACTGCGCACGCGTAACGACACTGCGCACGGGCACGGCAGCTCTGCAGAGTGGGGTGAGCCTGCCAGGGCTCCGCCGGTGTTTAAGGCGATCAGGTGTCTGCTGCAGATGAGAACAAGTAAAGGAGCTGAAAAACTGGGGTTTTGGTTATATGCAGCGCCTTTTCTGAATTAACATAAGAATTTTCATGGAGATTAAAATCATTTTCAGTTTCATTTCATGCACCTGCAATTTAGAGATAAGTCTTTAGAGTTTTTCTTATTTGGTTGTTGACTGGGCAAATCTCTCTTTGGTTTCCAAGGAAATTTTGACCAGCAGAACACATAGCGGGGAAAAAAAGAAAAACAAACCCACCCTTAAAAAGTGCCTTTCCCCTTCACATCCTCTGTCTCCCCCCAATCTGCCTGTGGATGTTGCATTTACTGGAGTGGGAGCTGGAACAAGCAAAGGAACTCTTCATTGCCAGGCTGCTGAATCACATAGTGTAAAATGAACCGGTCCTTCCCCGTCTGCAGAGCCAAGTATTGCTGCTTTGTATGGGCGCTGCGTGGCTGAGGTCACACACAGCCGTGCAGCACTTTGATCAGCTCTGGGAAAGGTGTGAAGCAATAGTTCCTATGGGCAGGTGTGCATTGCTGCTGGGACACATCCAGCACAGCTCCCGGGCAGTAAGTGGGACAGAGCACAGTGGGTGGAGGTGAGGAACCATTTCCTCTTGCAGACAGACTGGCCGGAGCTGCTACGGCAAGAGTTGTACCAGTCCCGGGTCCAGGAGCACCGGGGCATGAGCTGTGCTGGAGGGGTGCATGGCTTAGGCTCTGTGAACATAAAAATAATCTGTAATAAAAATGTAATCACAGCTGCGAATGATGATGTTAGATACCCTGTCTCCGTCTTTCACTAATAGGAAAAAATCCTGGATTCAGGGTCTGGCAGAGCCCATGGGAATACACCGTGATAGCAGATTTCTCCACATTACCCAAGGCTGTAGTTCTACAGCTGCAGCTGTGGCTTTGGTGGTGGTGAAGAACAGTCCCTGTAACCCTAACCCTTCACCCCAGTGACTTGGGGAGAGGGGAGGGAAGGAATGTATATGGAAACTGATTCTTCAAACTTCTCTGTGTCCACCTCTCCAGGATCTCCTACTAACTGGCATGTCATGTAGGGAGCCACAACAGAGCTGAGCTGTCTGCTGTGATAAAGATGTTTACTCCGTGCTGGGCTTCATAACCACCGCCGTGCCCAGCACAGCCGCTGCCCGGGGACTGCCCGCAGGCTCTGGAGAGGAAAGCAGCATTTACCCTCTGGGAGCACAGATCTTAACTGTTACTGGGTGCTGAGATTGGGCCCTGTAGATGAATTAATTATTTGTTTGTTTACTTGGAATATTTGATGAAACATACAAGAAAATACTGCCTAGGTAGTCTCTGATTAACACTTTTTCAGAAATTACTGTTTCTCTCTGTACATTTACAGCCTGGGTTGTTTGGAGTTTACACATAAATGGGTATTACAGCATCAAGGAGGGGTCACACAAGCTAGTCATGGAGAGAGAAGATAGCAAATGACACTCATCTGACTTACAGAAATAAAATTATCGCTGTGTTGCTATGCCTGGCACAGGCTGCTCAAAAAAAACCCCTGAATTTTAGAAAACGGCACATTCCTATTGCTAGCTTATTCAGCTCAGCTAGTCAAAAGGAAGAACAAGGACCTCACTTGCTCTGGTCGGGAGGGATGTCACTTTCGGCCTCTGAGAGGAGTCCAGACAGCAAATGTTGAACAGTGTCTTCAGTACCTTTGGTGGAAGACTCAGCTGACCTTGTCTCCTTTTCTGCTCTTCCTTTCTTCTGCAATAATAACGTAATAGTAGCTGAGTTACACTTAGCACATTAGTAATTTCCACCCTTCCTGCTTATGACGGGTTGAAAACCAGTCTGGTTTATTAAAACTCACAGATACAAGCCAGCAGGCAAAGAGACCAAAAATTTAACCTTTTTTTTTTTCTCTCTTATGTTTAGCACTCTATATTTATAGCAGTTTCTGAGGTTAGTTGGTCAAGTACTTTCATTATTTCTTTCATTACTACTTTTGCTTACCACTCACCTGACAGAGCACTTCAGTACCAGCAGCAAAATTTAAGTATTTTTCAGCAGTCCTTTTCAGGGTAGTAACATGAAAAGCATTAGCAGCACACCCTGAGAAACAACTCCCATATGACACTGTAGAAACAGCCTGTCTCCTCCTTTTATGTGCTGCTAGTGGAGGCTGTTTCCTGCGGATGAGCGTGGTGTAAAGTACTGCACCTGTGCTCAGGTTCACAGCTGTAGCAGCTTTACATTAAAGCAAAGGGGAATCTCCTTTACTGATTGCTTCTTTGTGTGCTGCGTATCCAGCTCCCTCGTCGCATGGAGAGGAGTTATGTAAAGATGTGGATTTGGTAGCTTTGTACTGGAAATCATGTCCTGAGGTCCCAGCTAACCACCATACTGGTGGAGCAGATGAGGTGTTACCTCTTCATATTTGGTCTTTGAATACATGTCACTAGTGTTAGTGTTTGTCTTTTGATTTATAAACTCTTGATTTATAAAGACTCTGCACTGGCAAGTAGGCCTGGTCTGCTTAGGGGGATATTTCATGAGCTGCTTAGGAAGTTTATAAAGTAGACTCCCCAGATTATGAAGCAAGGGGGTATCTGTTTTGTAAGGAACATGTTATGAAATGAATTTGTCTCTAGGCCTAACTTCATTATTTTAATGATCCCACTGGTGGTTGTCGTAGGTGTCGTTCTGTGTATATATTGTGACCTACATGCTTGTGATCATTTATGAAATCTAAGATTTAAAAATACATTGGACCTTATTAATTCCTTGCCTACTTTCATGGAAACAAATGGAGGTGATTTGGGTATTGGTACGTTGGGCTAAATCTCTTTTCCTGTTAAGTCAGTGAGAGTTTTACCGTAAGCATAAATGGAAAGAAAATAAGCCCTATTCTTTTATAAAACTGCCCTAATAATAAACCTGGACAAAGTAATCCTTAGTGTAACCCTGTTGACTTCTGTGGAATCCCACCAGGGATGTATACTGATGTGATGTGTGGAGAGGAGTTACAAGAACCTGAACAGTGTAGGAAGATGTTCTGCTGGGTACGCGCACTACCAGGTCTCAGAAACACGAAGGTGTAAAACCCACAGGCAAATGAAGACAAAGCATTGTGCATGTATGCGCATGTGTACAGACCTTTCCTGGTCAGAAGGCCTTCCCAAAGAGATGACTCTGCTGGTTTTGAAGGAGTTACTCCAAATTTGTACCCGTATAACTGAAATCAGAACTAATCTATTCATGGGTTAATAAAATCTTTAAGAACAAAGTGCATATTTAAATAGAAGAAACATGGAGGCATGCAAACACAGGATTTGTACGTGAAAGCATAGGGGAGGCTAGATCTCTCGAGCACAGAGTAACAAGATGGTGTGGATGGCAGGCTGTAGCTGACAACAGGTCGTGACCCGGCTGCTCCTGGCCACATTGACTTTGCTAAGTTTCGCAGTTACATGAAATGTAATAAGTTGATGAATGTACCTGGTCTGTGCAGCACATCAGCTTGTTCCCTTGTGTTGTACCAACATTAAATGCATAATCTGGTGACTGAAATAGGTAAGTATGGTCAATCACTCTCATCCCTGGTGTAACTCCATTGATACAGAGTTAGGCCAGGTTGGTGGCTCTTCTAGGCCCATTTGATAGCTGGGAGAAGCTGCAGAGGTGGGATAAACTCCAGAGTTATGAACGGATATCTCTGTGCTCTGTCCACCAAACTGCCTACTCCTTCACTTCATCTGCTGTGATTAGCATGTACTTTAGCCTTTTCAGCTTTAAAAAATAAATGACACCTGTAAACATTTTAGAGGGGTTTTGTTTTTTGTTTTTACCTATTTTGCTTCCACTTGAAACCCTGCCAGGCAGGATGGCTGTTAGCTTCACATGCATGCATGGTTGCATTCCTTGTTGCTGCGGTCGCTGACGACTGCCTGCCTGTCAGAGTTGGGCACTAGGAGAGACAGGCTGAGCAGAAATATTCCAGTGTTCACCTGTACTGTGTTGATTTCACTCTACTGTAGTATGGTATGTGTTCAAAGGCTAAATTGCTGCTTTTTTATCTGCTGAGGACCAGATAAAGCAAAACCTGAAAGGAGTCCTGCGCGTGGATGCTGGGAAGCTATTATACAGCATTTGCACCGTTACTCTTGGTCAGACTCAGAAGGGATCAGTTGGCAAGCATTGGAAACTGAGCTTTGCAGCATAAAGCTGAAACGCGGAAGGAATCCCAGTCCAAAGGGCAGGCTCCTGTTACGCCTCTCTCCTAATGGATTGCAGATGCTACCAGTGCTGCAGGTAATCCGTTTAGATCTGGTAGAAGCTTTTGCAGCAGCAAATTTCTCTCTTGAGAAAGCGGACAATGAAAACTAGGGATTCTTTTTAACTTTTCTGGTGTCATACCGTGTTATGCCAACAAGTTGTACCAATGCGATTTGCACCAAAGGCCCGCAGCTTTGGCATGTGAGGAATGTGGTGTGTCTTCCAGGAGACTGCTGCCTAAATTCCGCTGTTGCAAAACTTACATACAATTTCATGGGCAAACTTGGCTAGTGGAACTTCATGGGAACCAGTAGATGACAGTAGAGAAGCTGGGTCTTCTGCTTGTGCTGGGGTTGTCTGGGAGGGAATGAGGGCTGAATTTAGGCCAGTAGTATTTAACACTGCTGTTGAATGAGGGAAAAAATTAAATGACTGCTTTTTAATCTTACAGAGAGGGGAAAAAAAAAATCACACATGAATTTTTAACCAGTTCCAAACATATTTCCTCTTCTGTTCACATCCAGTTATTCTGTTTGCAGACACAAGAGTTAAAGCGGGGGCCTGCTTCTGCTTTCAATTAAATCAAAGGATGTTTTGGCCTTGACTTCACTGGGACCAGAATCAAACCCATGACCATAGTATTGTATTTAAGAATGAATCTCTTGCAGTCACATAAAAAAGCCAGGTTCAGCTTTCAGTATCTCATCAGAATCCAACAGTTAGTAGTTTTCTTATTGTTTTAAAGTTTTTGCCAAGCTCAGTTCTGTAAGACAAGTGTCCTCTGTGCAGCAAGTGTATTGCTGTCTCCTTTCTGGGTGTGGGTTCCTTCTCCATAGCCCCTAGACAGGGGCTCCCCCTTTTTTTGGGAACGTGACTGCAGAGCTGGGCTCGTCACAGCAGACGTGTCGGCGGATCATTTCCTCTCTGCCCCTGCTCTTGCCTGGCTGCAGTAACAAAAAACTCCCTGGAAATTCCTCTTTGGTTCTGCCTTTCATCTGCCAATGGCTCAGGCTCACCAGCAAAAACAGTTACACAAGTCTTTCTCCTTGGTGTGGATATAAGGGCTTTGGTGGCTGTTTTCCCTGCAAAATAGCTTTTTAACAAATTGTTCTTGATGTAGTCGGTTTCTTTAAGTGAACAGTCAGGAAAAAATATGTTGGGTACAGCTTAAACAAGTGTAAGAATAAACAGGAGCATCATTCATCATTTAGAGTGATAACAAAAATGCAGATAGAGAGAACTGAGTGCAGCTTCCCAATCACGTACATGCTTGTAGAGAACTGTAACCAGTTACAGTCTGCCTGTATCTCCCCGCAGTGTCTTTGTGCCAGAGCCAGTGGTGGTGTGCGCTGTACCGGAGGTGTACAGTAGCATGATTCCAGCAGTGTTACATTCTGGGACTGGGCAAAATTGGTGTAGTTTACTCACTGGAGGACAGAAGGATGGGCTGCAGGAAAACCAAATAGATGAAGAATGCAAGATACGCCTGTTTTTTCCCCCATATTATTCTCAGCAACAGAAGAGCTTTACCAGTTTAGCAAATTGGCATACTAATCAACTGCCCAGGCAGCGTGGGCAGCTTTTTCTAAGCAGAAAGGTAATTCGCCGCTACCCGGAGAGGCTGGTGTCGTTGCTGTTCGCGGCAGTGCAGTGTCCCGATGCAGCGGAGGCCGGCGTGGGCACCAACGGTCGCCCGGTGTTCCTGCTCATCCCAGGCAGCGCGGTGCTGCAGTCATGGGCAGCCTGCGCCTGGGAGCTTTTTTCTGTGGATCTGGAAATAAATAAAAGAATTGTTAGCAGAAGCTGCTCAGCTTTTGTACGCCTAGGATCAAAAGTAAAGGGCAGTGGCTCAAGCAGATTAAATATTCTAGCTATTTTCGTGAGGTGCAGGTATCAAAGTGAACATGTTAGCTGTCATCATTTACACTCTGTAAAAGGTTGTGCAGCGCTCGAGTATCTGTCCCTCCTGCTGCTGCTGTGTACTGAAACGTCCTGGTTTCACAGCGCCCACACATGCAAAGGATGCAGAGGGCCAGACTTACACCCTGAAAGGTAAATGAGTTACATTTGAAATTTTCCTTGCCTTCACCGAGTGCCAGTGGGAGTTTCGCTCTTGACTTCAATGAGCAAGGATTTAGCCCATTTATATTAAAATATAACTAGTGCCTGCATGTTTTCCAGCCTCCCAGCATGCCCAGTTGTACAAGGGTGATGGTAATGGAAGTAATGTCCAGATCTAGTCAGATTTGAAAATCTTAGTAAAAATACTGAGTTAGCTCCCACTTGAAGTTGTAGCAAATACGTGAGGAGCAAGAGAGCTGGCATTTGGTGCAACCCTGTTCTCATGAGGCCTCTCATAGCGCCATGATTTAGGGGGAAGGGATGGTTAAAGGAATAGCAAGAAAAGGCTTGTAGGGACAGGAATGTTTTATTTGAATTGTGCATCTTCTCATGTATTAACAACTTAATTCTGTTGAGTGCCCGCAACTCCCACAGAGTTTGAAATGAAATGTGGTTCTTGCAGGATAGGGACCTTTGGGAAACTAGGGAATGCTCTGGGAAACTGAGATGCTAGTTTGGGAGCTTGTTTTAAATTAAAGAATTTTTGTTCCTGCATTGATTTTCATGGCCAAAATTTAGTGTAAATTCTCTGTTGAGAAAACATGAAAGGCCAAGAACCCTTGCAGGGCTCAGATCAGAGCAACAGCAGCAAATGGCATAATAAAAATAGAATACAATAGCAATATACATTTATATTATTATTTTTCATCATCACCAACTATTGAGGCAAAAGTTCAGTTAGAACAAAGTAAAAGACACAAGAAGAGCAAAAGTAACCAGGACGTTATAGTGGAAAAAATGATAGTATTGGAAATCCAGCTAACGTGCTTCTAAAACTTCAGGTGTAAGTCCACAATTTAACATGAAGGGAGGAATTCCCACATAGATTGGTATTACCTACAGTGTATGAAATCTGTGCAGTTACCTGGACTTTGGCATTTTTCACCGAAAGGATGATTTTCAGTTGATACCGCTAACAAGTTCTTTGTTTTGAGGGTTCATATTACATTGTAGTATTATTTGGTTACTTGTCTTAAAAACATGCAAGTCAGCCAGACTCTGCCCTTCTCACCCTCCCCCAGTAGTTGGTGGGTGTTGGGAACACGGGTGGCAGAACTGGCCTGTCTTGAACTACAGTAACTGCAGTCTCTCCGCTTGCGCTGGGCTGCTGTGTGTCTGCACACCCGCCGTGGTCCAGGCCTCTCTTCTGGTCATGGTTACTCCAGAGCAGCTCCGTCAGACCAAATGAGTGCCAACAGTACGGTTACGCATCAAAAAGTAATGGGGGGCTGTTTGTCACTGCCCTGTTACAAAGGATGAGCAAGCCATGGCAGTGATACGTAGGGAACTTGTAAGGGAGACATGCAAATTCTACCTGTATTTCAAAGTAATGGTTTTTCTTGTTAAGCACAGCAAATGCATTTTGTGACTGAAGATGTACAGAGATGTGGCAGGATGCTGATGTGTGTAGCCAACGAGTGCTGTTCTGTCTGGATGTGTCTACTTACGCTGCCTATAAGTGTGGTTGGACGCCAGATGCAATGAAAGGATTCGTAATATAGCAATTAACATACTAGAAACTGTTTGTTTAGTGAAGTCTTTTTATAGCTGTTAAAATAACACACTAAAATACACAAACGCTATTTTAATAAGGCAAAATAAAATTATTAGCCTCACGGAGGGCTGAATTCTGCCACCATTACTCATGGCTAAGCAGTGCTTTGCTCCTGACTCCCTGCGTGATGAGTGGCAGAAGCAGGGCCCCAGGGAACAAACACGCTGCTAATAAATTTGGGATGAGTGGCCAGCGCTGATGGGCCTAATCCCAGTATCCCAATAAGGTGAAGGGTTTAGGGTTAATACCCTTGTAAACCTGGTGGGAATGAAAAAGCTGGAAAGGAAAGCACGTGGGAGCCTCAGTTCCCTTGGTCACTGTTCTGCTCGTTGTAATTGTTTGACCACTTCTCCTCCTCCCTCAAGACCTGATGGGGTGCTTGGCCACAGAGATGCAGGACCGGGGTGGCTCTTGACTACAAGAGAATTTTTTAATGCGGGACAAGGCACTGGCTTCTCTGCCTGGGATTAGTGTTTCCAGTTTCTTGTCTTAACTGCTAATTTATGTATAGGCAATACTGTCTCTACAAACTAAAAAATGTGTCATGTATCAACATCTAAAAATACATACATATTTTCATGAAATTATGTATCAGAGTCACCCACCAAAGTGTCTTAAGTGTGGAGACAGGCTGTTAGCAACAGGTGGAAAAGAAAGAGCTCTAAGATCTCTTATCCTTTTCATGAACACTTTATCTTATTTCAAAAAATCATAGGTAATTTCCAGTTCAGTGGAAATTTTATTACCTGTTGGTTCAGTGGACTTTAATTGATAGTAACAGAAAATGGAAAGCAATTGTCCATACCTTTGTTCCACAAAAATTTACAAAATCCATTACATATCTAATTTTGCTTTTTAGTGATGATATAAAAAGAAGAAAAAAAAGTCCTTCCAGAGCTTCCTAAGAATGATTCTGCATGGTAGATGACAATGTTCTTTCTGGATTACTGACTTTTAGAAATACATGTTGATACTGTATAGACTAGCTCTGATCTATGGCAAAACTAGGAACTCTAGCCTGAACAGCAAAATCTGAAGTATTAAATCTAGGTAATAGATCCTGCAGTTCCTTCAGGTGCTTAATAGTTAATGAGTGTACTATCCTTCAAAAAACTCCTATGGCATTCCAGGATCAGCAGGATCAGAAGGTTATAGGAATTGGAGATTGATAAACCTGTTACCTTGTGACTTACCTCCTCCATCCCTCTGCTGGGATCAGACTGTATTACTTGATGCTCTTTTCTTGTTAAAAATTGAAAGGGAGGTTTGGAGGTTACAGGCTTTAGTATCTGCGTTTGCCTCTCCCAGGTCAGTTTTGTCCTTGAATATCTGCAGTTGCTCACTTGTGTCATCAGGACTGAAGGATTTGGGGCTAAGCAATGCCTGTATGGCACCCAGCCGTGCCTGTAGGACACTGGTGTCTGGGCTGCCCTGCTGAAACACGGGTGCTCACCCCAGTCTCGTAGGAGTGATGGGAGAAGGAGTCAGTGGTGGGAGCGGCTCGAGCACGCGTGGAGCAGTGACCTGCCTAACACTGCAGGCTCACGCGTGTGCTCCATTTGGGACTGGAAGCCAGTACCTGATCTGGGCTTATTTATTCCAGAAACCCGCTTTGGGGCACCTCTCTGTGTCCTCAGGCACGTGAACCGGCCCCAAAGCGTGTGCAGCTGCTTGGATTTCATAGTTTGCAGGGCAGCAGTTTATACCCCCAATTTAAGACTCAGACTCTCCCCTACACAAGATTTTTCCCATCCCTGTAGAAATAAAAGATTTAAAACATGCTTAAAATAAAATTTTTCCCAGCTGAAACACCTTCCAGGCCAAGCGTACACCTGAAGCAACCCAAGGTGGTCAAGACGTGCTCTTTGATTAGACTGGGAGCTGCGGCAGAGCCGTAAGGGCGAAGCCCGCACACAATTTCTGGCCGTACCGCAGCCAGGTCGCATGTGCACAGACCCGCGCTGCAGACGCTGCCTCTCCTTAGCGCTGTTTTCCCATGACTGGAGAAGGGCTTACAGTCACCGGTCAGGTAGCAGGGTGTGAAGGTACAGTGTAACCATACAACACAGCTTTGTTTATGGACGTTCACACTAATTACAGCTGCAGTTTTAAGTCGAGGCAGATCAGAAAACCTACTGCAGCCAGATGCAACCTTTAGCCACGTTCCTCACTGTACAGGGCATGAGGGGGCATGTGTCCTGGCAGAGACAACGTTTGCACGTCTCTCCCTCATAACAACCATCAGGCCACAAGGCAGAAGACACCTGTTTGCTGCTCAGCTGGATTATCCCAGTCCTCCTCTGCCAGCCCTGCCAGCTTTTCGGACAAGTTGGGTGTTTTAACGTACCTCCCTGGGGAAAGTGGCTGCAGGTGCTTGCTTTGTTAGTTTGCTGGGAACTTGTGCACAAACCCAGTCGGCTTTACAGTAAAAATAATGTAAATGCAAAAAAAGACTACTGTAAAGATCCAGCAGCACTGTCCACTGTCTGCCCCAGACCGTGCTGCTGCGGCTGGGGTGTAGCAGTGCTAGCAGAGAGCTGGCTTCTGCCACACCGGCGCTGGGTAAGGTGCTGCTGCTCCAGCCACTTCCCACTGTTCTTTTCCAGCAGTTGCTTTCTTGTGACGGGACAAGCAGCAGGCTTGTGACCGACAGAGCTGCATGGGTGGCATTGCCAGGCACAAGCGTAAAGCACTCCGGTCTCTCGTGCACCTCTGCTCCAATTCACAGTATTCTTTCTCTTCCATGCAGATAACAGTAGCTATCCTGCCCACCTTGAGAAAATATTTAAGAGACAAGCAGCTCTGTTTGTGCTCAGCAGCAATGTCTGGACTCCGCTCGTACACCTGGGATGCTTTGCTAAGGTGTCCCGCGGGGCAGTGTCAGGTCACGCTCCGTGTCCCGGCTCTAAACAACCCTCTTCCTCCTCTCGGCGGCATCTCCCAAAACTGCCTCCTCCTCCAGCTCCACAGCAAGGCCCAGCAGCCGAGTACAAGTGACAGCCGCCGTACAAAACGCAGGGAGAGCTGCAGAGCTCGTGTCGGCTTTGCTGTGCGTTGGCGCTGAGTGGAGCAGGAGGAGTGGCAGGTACAGCGGAGGGCACCCAGCGGAGCACAGCCCCGTGCGCTTGCAGGACCCGGGGCCAGGCGTTTCTCTCTTCTTTCCCTCTCCTCCCATAAAATCAGGAGACAGACACATTTTAATGACAGTTTGCTGAAATGTGCACTCCCTG
>WHYT01016413.1:146520-177462 GCA_009806455.1 Tetrax tetrax
GGCAGAGACAACGTTTGCACGTCTCTCCCTCATAACAACCATCAGGCCACAAGGCAGAAGACACCTGTTTGCTGCTCAGCTGGATTATCCCAGTCCTCCTCTGCCAGCCCTGCCAGCTTTTCGGACGAGTTGGGTGTTTTAACGTACCTCCCTGGGGAAAGTGGCTGCAGGTGCTTGCTTTGTTACAGTTTGCTGGGAACTTGTGCACAAACCCAGTCGGCTTTACAGTAAAAATAATGGAAATGCAAAAAAAGACTACTGTAAAGATCCAGCAGCACTGTCCACTGTCTGCCCCAGACCGTGCTGCTGCGGCTGGGGTGTAGCAGTGCTAGCAGAGAGCTGGCTTCTGCCACACCGGCGCTGGGTAAGGTGCTGCTGCTCCAGCCACTTCCCACTGTTCTTTTCCAGCAGTTGCTTTCTTGTGATGGGACAAGCAGCAGGCTTGTGACAGACAGAGCTGCATGGGTGGCAGTGCCAGGCACAAGCGTAAAGCACTCCGGTCTCTCGTGCACCTCTGCTCCAATTCACAGTATTCTTTCTCTTCCATGCAGATAACAGTAGCTATCCTGCCCACCTTGAGCAAATACTTAAGAGACAAGCAGCTCTGTTTGTGCTCAGCAGCAATGTCTGGACTCCGCTCCTACACCTGGGATGCTTTGCTAAGGTGTCCCGGCTCTAAACAACCCTCTTCCTCCTCTCGGCGGCATCTCCCAAAACTGCCTCCTCCTCCAGCTCCACAGCAAGGCCCAGCAGCCGAGTACAAGTGACAGCCGCCGTACAAAACGCAGGGAGAGCTGCAGAGCTCGTGTCGGCTTTGCTGTGCGTTGGCGCTGAGTGGAGCAGGAGGAGTGGCAGGTACAGCGGAGGGCACCCGGCGGAGCACAGCCCCGTGCGCTTGCAGGACCCGGGGCCAGGCGTTTCTCTCTTCTTTCCCTCTCCTCCCATAAAATCAGGAGACAGACACATTTTAATGACAGTTTGCTGAAATGTGCACTCCCTGCTGATTTGACATTGGGCAGAAAAAGTGTCTACAGAATCAATTTTTAATAAATGTAAACAGCTAAATTATGAATGACAAAAATATCACTGAACAGTTAAATATTAATCATGTAATTACTTAAATTAATACTTTTAGTGCAGTGTTGTGATAGTTTTACTTACGCAGTGTCACTTTGCTGGCTGGGCGGGTGCACGGGGAGACGGGACCGCAGCAGCCCCCCCAGCAGCAGGGCTGAGGAGCAGAGGGCTCTGCTGGTGCTTGCCACAACCCCAGCTGCTCATCGTCCCACAACACTGGGTGCTCCTCTTAAAGCCTCAGGAAGCAGATTTATTAAGAACGAACTTCAGTTTCCTGTTCAAAAAGAGAGCTGTCAGGAAAATGGCTAAACTGGCCCCAAACCAGAAAGCAACCTTTCCCACCCCAAAAGCTCTCTTGTCCCAGAGTGCCGTTACACGCCTCAGCAGTGGGTGTGTGCTGTGCAGAGCCCTGACTGCGCTCGGTGATGATCTCAGGAAGACCAAAGGTGCTCCAGAGGGAGCTGGGTGCAAAAAGCCCTGGCTGCTTCTAAGATGGAGTTGGGTGAGTTTATGAAAGAGATGGTGTCCTGCAAGGCTGGGGGCTGCGGGCCCCCTCCGTGCTCCCATCTCCACAGGCGCTGCAGGGACCTTGCGTGGTGGAAGATTGGTTGCAAGTGTTACGGGGGGTGTGGGTATCAGCAGCTGTCTGTAGGTACTTGCACGCAGCTTCCTCCCCTGTCCAAGAAAGTAAGAAAAGAATTTACTGGCACTCTTGTCCTTGTGGGTTGGCTGGCTGCGTTGTTTGTTTTTAATCTAATAAAAGGAGGTTCTTAATATCATAGTAAAATCGGTACAAAGCTAGAAACTTGCCCGTTGGCGTTTTGGCGAAACATTATTGAAAATGTAAAAGCCTTTAGCAGAAACAACAGAAGCACAAAGAAACTGTAGAAGGAGGATCAACAGGTTGTGTTCTGGATGCTGGGACGAGCAGGGAAGAGCATCCAGGCGGGGCTGGAGGTGCCAGTGAGATCCGCTAAGCTGGAGGCCAGATGCCAGCCCGGTTGTGGCTCTGCTCCGCAGGGACACGATGCAGTGGTGGCTGGGAGCAGGAGCCCTGCAAGGGTCAGGGTGGGCAGCGCTGCGGAGCAGTGGCCAGGCAGTAAGGAAGGCCACGTGGCTGGGAGGGCAGGAGCAGCGGAGAAGGAGAAACTGAAGGTTGGGAACTGCCTTGCGCTGGGAAGATGGTGTGAGCATAGCGGGACCTGGCCAGGGAGGTGGAGGTAATGGAAAGGCAAGCTTGCCATCCTTGGGCTTGCAACTACTTGGCTTAGTCCATTTCCTGTCTGGAAATTAAATCTTGGACAGAAATTTTAAGAGTGTTTTTAAATTAGAAAGTGAAGCATCTCTTTCAAAAGGTGGGCATGCTGAAGAAGTGTTCATTGCTCAGACTCACCCATCGCTGTAGGATCCAAGAGGCCGCCAGCTGGACTGGTACCTAATTTCTGATTGAACATCAACAAGTTTGTACAGTGCAAAACCATTCCCATCCCCTTGCACTCGTTGACTTGTCAGCTCTCTGACAGCCTGTCTGCATTTTGCTTCCATGCTTCTGCACGCGGCATTTCTTTCTGGCCACCCAAGACCTATCCACTGAGCACATCGGGTCCCGGTGGGGCTTGTGGAGCTGCCCCCCGTCACTGTGCTCTTTTCCATGGCTTCACATGTGATGAGCAATCCTGTCCGGCGAATTTTCCTTTCAAAGCTGGAATGTGAGTTACATTGTGCTCTCACAGTGTTGCATTTTCTGATGGACTTTCTACAGGTATGGTTTGTACTGGTGAGAAGGGAGGAGAAGGAGTGCTTTCCAGACTCAGCGTTACAACGTGCTGCAGTGAAGTTGGTTCTTGGAACGTAGCAGCCCCCTAAAATGTCAAATAAATCCTTAAACTATTCATCACTCTGTTTTTGGGGTGGCAGTTAAGTCTTTCAACACTCTGCAAGTTTCTTTCCCCAGCAGTAACTTTGCTGGTGAAGAAATACAGCTCAGGGCACTCCGCAGAGGCCTCAAAATTCATGTTTTGTTTTCATTACCAAAAAAAAAATGCTTTGCTACATTAAAGAGCGGCCCATTAAAATTTTGTACCCTCTCTTCCCTGTGCCCTGTCGTTGTTGGCAAACCTTCCCCCATACAGGCGGTGGAGCCCAACAGCAGCTGGCGTGCTGCTATTGCAGGCTTCACAGAGAAAGGGCAGCGAAGGGGAGGAGGTTTAAGCCACAGCCCAGCTAATTTAGGTGTGAGATCTCAAAACTTTCCATAGCCACGCAGACTTACTCAATAAACATACCATACTGAACCTTAAGCTGCTCTGTCAGTGTTTCCTCTGCTTTCAGGCTAACCCAGCACAGCACACTGGCTTGTGTGCATGTCTAAGGAGATAAATTAACTGTCTGGTTCCTGGAATAAAATTGAACACTGTACGAAGCAATATATTTAACCATCTCAGGCAAATAGCCCTAAAATAACAACGAAAAAGAAAATAATGAATTACTGGAGGCTTGCTGAATCTTGGGATTATAGAAATTAAATGTTGCAGCATGAACTGGATGGTGTTTTCTGATACTGTTGAAAAGATAAGAGGTTGAAGAAAAACAGTAAATGTATTATAATTAGGGTTTAGAGGAGCGTTTGGTTATTCTCATAAGTAACTCAGACTAGCTGAATGCTGACACGGACACGAGAGCAGGCAGTAAAACCTGGAGCTTGCTTAAGAAGGCAGAAAGGTTTTTAGCTGAATTCAGTAGGGACTTGCTAAGTCCAGTTTTATTTAATATCTCCACAGTTAATTTAGAAATAAATGGCACTATAATTAAATTTGCAACTAAATTAGCAAGTTAGAAGATCAGACCGAGGTGCAGCCGTGGAGAGCACATCTCACCGTGTTACATGGGTGCACAACCCAAAGCAAGCGGCACGGGGTGCAGCCGGAAGCTCCAGCGCAGCGGGCAGTGGTGGCGGGGGCACACACCTGCCCTTTCCTGTCGCCAGGGTGGGCACGCGCCTTCCCCAGCCAGGCCGTGGTCTCCCACATCCACTCCCAACGCTGCTGGGCCACAAAGCTTGTGGTGCGGTGGTGATGCTGGAAGGAGAGAGGCAGTGAAGCTGCGGCATTTGGCAGCAGTGCTCCAGGAGACTGCAGGATGGCCTCTCTGGGAAATGGAGTCCTGCTCACTGGCAGGGTTATTTAAGACTCCGCTTTGAAACGCGAGACACTCCGCAGTTGGGAACAATGCTGCACTGTCAGAGAGATGGACTCAATTACTTAATAGATCGTTGCTGTCTGTCTCCTGCGATTTTCCTTTCAAGAACACATATTCAGCTGGGTTATTTCTCATGGGAAGACAAAGCGCTCTGAGAGAAGCCAGGCGTTCGGAGGGGAGAGGCAGGAGGAACGGCAGCCAGGCAGATGCCCGGTTTGCTTTCAGCAGAGCATGCTGCTCCGGACCCGGAGAAAGCTGGAGCAATGTAGCGGATGTGGTATTTTGGTCCTGTAACCAGCTGATGCCCTGGTCTCATAGGTCTCGCTTTCTTTGTTCACAAAAGATTTGCCAACGTTGCTTTCTTCTGGCAGCCTCTGATCCCCAGGACTACTGGTGGTGGGACTGCGGTCCCACAGGCAGCACTGCAGATGCTGCACAGAGCATTGGTTGCCGGTTTACCAAAACATTCAGCATTGGATGGCCACTTACCCAGCACCGGGAGGTCCATACAGCTCATCTCGGTGTATGGACAGCCTCTGCTCTAGCACGGAAGGGCTTTGATGGCGTTTCATCAAAACGACAGCCAAGCTGGAGGAAAAGCTCATGGCCAGGAGCCCATCTCCGAGTAACCGTTCGGTTCTCCGTTAGCAGGACATGGTGGACAGGGAGCCGGTGATGCGTGTTCTCACCAAAATCACTCCGCCAGCCGGGGGTGAGCACTTCATAGGAACTTTCCGCGTTGGGGTCAGGGGACTGATTCACAGCCCTGATTTGGGATAGCGCAAGCTTAGCGCCAGGGCAGCTGCTGGGCTCTCACTGCTGGTGCGCACGCCTGTGTCTGCACGTGCACACGTGCTTCGTGTGTGTGAGCTTGCGGGTGCGCACACACGTGAGGCATCTGTCGCTGCACACTTGTTTGTCACCAAATTAAGGTACTGCATTACCTTATGCACATTGAATTGATGCAGCTAAATTGGCTGGATGTTCTTAAGCCCTGAGGGTGTAATGAGATTTTTTTGGTCTCTTTTGCCCATATCTTTTTCTTTTCTTTTTTTCAGAATAAGTCGTCTCTTTAATGGCACAGAGCCTATTGTCTTGGACAGTTTAAAGCAACATTATTTCATCGATCGAGATGGTGAAATTTTCAGATATATATTAAGCTTCCTAAGGACATCTAAGCTGCTGCTCCCAGATGACTTTAAGGTAAGGAAAGCTATAGTCTGCAATCCATTTTTAACTCCCGTTCTGTCATTTGTTTTGGTGCAGGTTGGTTTGTGTGCTTGACCTAAACACACATAACTTAAATGTTGCTGTTTATTGTTAGGATTTTGAGTACTTGTGTATTTCACCAGGGATGCTATTATTTAATAAATGGACCAGTGGTTGTCATGGATACCATAAAAAGTTAAACGATGATGCTTACGGCTAAATCAGTTTTTCTAAACTAATTGTATTTTCTCACATTTTTGTCTTATTTATCAAGGTATAACAACAATTAAGAAGCAACATCAGCAACTAGCACTTACCAGGGTTTAATGCTCAGAATCTGAAATAAATATTTTAAATTTGATACTTAGAGAACTTAAATTGTATAAATCTTTTTCTTGTTGGTATAAAAAAGAAACACCCTTAAACAAGCCCACGAGGATTTGTGTTAGATATAACCAATGCAGGTACTTTGATTTGAGGAAGTAATCTTTTACACAATTTATCAATCTCAAAATATTCTTGGGAGATGGAATTTACTAAGGGCTTTTTAAGGAGCAATACATGTTTTCTAAGAAATAATGGTGCTGGTTGTTGCTTTGCAAATCCTGATTGTTTAAACGTGCTCCTCCTAGCCTTGTTTATTTGGCTTTGCACTTAGTAAACTTAAAACACTGTCATCCTTCTGCATGAAAATCAGAAGACACAAGTGTCCAAACTGTAGATCGTAAGATTCCACAAAAGCACTAACTCCAGGATGAAATGGTGAATAAACTGGGATGGCAACAGGGATCTGCTCAGAGTTAGAAGATGTGGAGCACTGCTGGAGAGGAAAGTTCCTGCACTGTGCAGTAAGATTTCACTTTGCTTGTTCGACTAGGTAGGCACGATAATTTGGCCAGTCATTACTGAGTCAGTCCAGATTTGTGGTTGCTGTGGTGGCTTCAGCTTTGTAGTACAGCTGATCTTCATGCTGCAAATCGCTCCTCAGCCATTCTTGCCTAAGTTACGAGTACAATCATATTTGATGCCAGCGTGGGAGCGTTTACAGTTAATGTTGAGCAGACGCGCTGTGCGATGGGAGCACACATCTTGTCCCAAGGCAGGGAGAAGTTTGGGCGCTAATGGGCAGTTCTAGAGCTCCAGCCCAGAAGGGCTGTTCTGAGCACTGGTCGTTCTGGGGAGCAGCGGGCAGGTTGGGGAGGCTGGCCTGCGGGTTGGAGTGCTGTGAAGCAGTGTGAGAGTCAGAGCACAAAGGGGTGGATGTGAGAGAAAGCTTTTTACAGAGAAATGAGAAAAAACGCACGGGTAGGAGTGAAGCTAATGACCAGCCCAGTTCTGTGGACTGTAGGATGGATCAAGGAAAGGGGCGTAGATGGAGAAGCAGTACAGGTGAAATTCCAGAGAGATGCTTTAGCAGCAGCATTTTGGACAATCTGGTGGGACAAGGAGGCATGAGAAGCAAGGGTAGAAGAGATGTAGTTCGAGCTGATCATGGCCTCGACCAGCATCCCCATTTCAGAGCTGCTGTGAAACAAAACCAGCAGGATTCGGTAGAGCCCGGAGGTGAGAGTGCCGGTGGATGCCAAGGACTTGTCTGCGCAGCGAGCTGCTGGCAGGGCTGGGAGAGACTCGGAAGAGCCGGCGCTGTGCCCGGGCTCAGTCCGTTGTTCCAGACCATCTCTTTGCATAGGGTTAACTGTATTTTATTTAGTTCCTCCCTGGGAGAGCTTTAGAGCAAACCCCAGGCTAATGAGGGCTGAAGAACAAAGCAAAGTAATGCTAGGTAGGGAGTAACTAAATAAAAATGCACAGAAGAATGTGCTGCAAAGCTATATTAAAACTGCATTGTAAACGGATTTGACTTCACAGAAATCGTGTAATTTTACCAGCGTGATTAAAGTGACAGAAGACAATAATCAAAGGCAGAAAATGGAATCACTTGGTGTTTCTAAATGCAAAACTCTATTGAAGGTATAAAACCTGACAGGTTTTCCAGTGAGACTTGCATTAAATGTTCTTTATGTCAAACAAAGCATTATCAAGTGTTTTGAATATTTATTAGTTTTTACTCCTTAATTTAATCAAGCAGTTTATTAGCCTCGAGGTTTAGCTAAGTTGCTTTTCAACTTGAATTGCTGCTCAGATGGTTATTTTGGAAAGTTTGGAATGTTAGTACCGCACCGGCGTTATTGTGTTTGCTATTTAAGTGTTGTTTTCAGACTAAGTTAACACTGAAATGCAGAGAAAGTGGGGTATGTGTTCCTAGGCTAGTGATTCTTTATTATCAAGTCTGACTGGTGTGTTTACAGTGAATATTAATTACACTTCCAACTACTAATAAGCCAGAATTGAAAGTGTTTTTAGTATCTGACAGGTCTCCCTACTGAGAGCAGCACTCTAATAGTTCATATAATTTTCCTGGGTTTGGGGTATTTCAAGCCACATGAAGTATGCTGAGAAATTACGACGTGTTGCCTGGCTGCGATCTCCTTCGCAGCCACCCTGTGCTGAGCAAGGCAACGACAAGCAGCCCAGAGCTGCTTACAGCTCTTTCTTCCTGCCCCAGTTCAGAGTGGGGCCGTGCCACCCTGAGCAACAAACGTCCTTGAGCAGAGCATGGAGCCAGCACCCCCCAGTCCGGCACGCTGCCTGGTTAGGGGGTGGCTGGTACAGGAGCTGCCCCTCCTCTGCAGCCCAAATATTCTCTGCCTTGATCCCTCCCCACCATCAGAGGTGTTTCCTCAGGACATTTATGAGCAGCATCTATCCCTTTCCGTGCCAATACAGAACTTCACACAAACCCAGGACTCGCTCCCTGCTTAGAGAGCTCCACACAAAAATAGACATAGGGGATGTGTACGTCATTACCCCATCTTAGGGAAAGGAGCACAAACGCACAGGACATCTGAGTGCCCTATGGATTAGAGAGGTCAGCTCTAGCACCGGAGCCACAAGGCTGGCACGCTCATGTATTAATACCATTTTAAAATTAGCGTGCGTGCATCTCATTTTCAGTGCTCTCAAACTGACCTTAGCGAAGGGTGCAGTTGTCCGAGAAGTGAGCAACTTTCTCTGGTAGCCAGGAGTCACATCTTCACAGCACTAAAATATAACAAAAGGTTGAGTCAGAATGACAGATTTGTTGTTTCATGTAAACAAAGAATAACATGTGAAAAATGGGCAGAAGGAGCCATTTCAGCCTGTTGCAGAGTCAGCATTGGGTACAAAGATGAAGGAGCTCTGGAGTACTGAGAGCACAGCTCAGGTTCTGGGGAGACTGGGTCTGACAGTCCCCGCTGGCTGTCTCTGCCTGTAGTCAGCAGATCTTTACTGACCCGCTGGCACCGATACCCAGACAGCCGCACAACTGGCCTCTCAGCCACCCTTCCCAGCTCCTCCCCAGGGAGATCTAAATGCTCTCCAGGAGGAGAAAGGCTGTGTGCATCCCACCTGGCTATCTGCTCCCTTTTCCAGGCAACCTGGCAGAACCTCTCCACTACTTCCTACAGCAGCCACGAGAAGTTGAAGGCTCATGGTAGCTCACGAAGGCTTTTTGTGCTACTTTACAGCACAATCAGAGCCTGGACTGTCCATCTCCCCTTTCAGTCTCCCTTTCAGAGAGGGTGCAGTCTCTGTGTGCGTTTGTCAGCGTACGCCTGGGACAGAAGCCGTACCAGGCTGCTTGGAGGCTGAGTTTCAGTGAAGCGGCGTGCACGTCGCCACTGTGCTAGGCAGGTAACGGTGCAAGGGTGGAAATACTGATGTCAGTATTACCTGAGCATCCTGTGTGGACAGTCCAGAGCTGGGCATCACTTCCAGTCCAGTCGCAGCTGCCCAGTACCCCGCTGGTGTATAAACGGGCACGAGAAGGCTGTGTACTTCGCGAGGTGTCCAGTCCGTTACCCTGCCCGAGCACAGGCTGCGGAGCACACGATGCTCCAGCACAGCTCTGGTTTCCACACGGCCGTCTGAAGCATGGCCATATCATTCTGGGAACAGTAGGAGAAGAGCTGTTTCATCTGAAAACCAACTGCCTTATCACAAAATGGTATCAGAACATAAAATCTATCTTGTTTATTTAGGACAAACAGTGGTTAGCAGGAGTCACTGCCGAGCTGCATTGGATGCAGTGGGCTAAGAGCTGGCTGTGGGGGAGGCGGAGGTGGCGTGATCCTGGTTTTGTTTGCTTTATGGCATTACTGTTTTGGCCTGAGGGTGCTGGACCATTGGACTGCCGTGATTCAGGATACTGTCAGCCTAGTCCAAAGCCCAGTGAAGTCAGTGGAAAAGCCTCTTGGGATTGTAATGGGCTTTGCATCCAGCCTCAGGAGCACTGCGCCCCTCTTTACTGTCAGAAAGGCAGGACTGGGTTTTGTACGGCTGTACCGCCTCTTCCAGGTCTGACTGTTGAGTTTTCTTAGCACATATTCAGTTGATTGGCCTTACAAATAATATGTTATTTTATAGTGACCATGAACACAGATATTCTAAAACTGTTTTTTCAGGACCTGTTGATAACACCAGGAGATTTCCCATTGCCTTCAGTGAGCACCGGATGCTCCTGTTCACGCCACAGCCTTACACTACATTTTTCCTTAGCATTGCGTGTTTTCCTTTGCTCAAAAAAGAGATAGATGGGACCAGCAGATGCCCAGTGAACATCTGATATCCCCCTGCACACACCTCTGTAATAATTGCAGTTAGGTGGGGGACTGTGTTGCTCCAGTGTCCCACATGAAGATTTCAGAAAGTTTGGGGCAGGTGTTGTTTTTTAATTTAGGCCACTAATCCCCATGGGTTTAAACCAGTCGCATGCTCAGTAAACAGGGAGCTTCACCGGTGGACAGAGAAAAGCAGTAATGGTTCAGCAGAGTGCTGATTTTCGGGAGGGGGAAAAATATCTTCTGCCAGGAGATGAGGCTGCTTCTTTAATCTTCCTGTTGTTTTTCATCTTCCATCTCCTTCCCGTGAGTGTGTTTGTTGCCCTCATTTCTTCCCACTTGCTCTTATCACTCTTTTCTCTCCTTCTGCCGTCCTTTTTTCCTCCCTTAGCAGTGTGCATATTGTCCCAGCCTTAACAGACATCAAAGAGATGTAAAGGACTGGATGTCCCTTTTGTAATGTGACAGCCTGGCCGTGTCACTGTGAATATTCATACATCTCCAGGCTGTAGGCAGCCCCGGGGTGAAGGAGCACCTCCCCACTACCGGTTCGGGTCCGTGGTGCCAAATTTGAGCACAGCTAACTGCTTTGGTTCAATAATATCCTGCAGCAGCAGATTTTACAGGTTAATTCCAAGCCACTATGAAGAGTCGCCCTGTTTTGTGCTGCACGTTCATTGGCCTTTGATTCCCCCTCTTCCCTGAGTTCTGGAGCAGCAGCACTGCTCTTGGTTTTCATGCAATTTTGGTGCCCGTTTCTTGATTACTTCTTGTCATGTCCTGCTTTCCAGCCTAAATGATTTCAGTCATTTCACTCTTGTGATTTTTTTATTTCATTTCATTGCAGTGGTGGAGAACTGGCCTTTTTGCCCAGGCATTGACCTATAGCACGCTCCACAAAAGACCCGTAGCGTACCTGCGGTGCAGCATTTCAGTCTGTAAACAGGCGTGAGAGCAGGAAAGCAAACGGCAGGTCTTTGGGGAGAGGAGCTGGTGCTGTGCTCTTGTTGTTCCTCTTCCTTTGAGGAGACTGAGGAGGTGGTGGGGCCAGTGTAAGCAAACTGCCCCTGGGTGCTTCCCCCTCTCTTTCTTCTCTGGCTTGGTCTGGCGGGCACTGCTGCCTCCTCGGGTCTGGGGGGGCTGCTGACACCCTGTGCCTCAACGTACCCACGCGTTTAAGCTGAGGTGGGAAGATCTGTTGGAAATTTGATGAACGGTTATTAGTGAGGATGCGCAGAAGACATCTCAGTGAACTGGGAATTGGATCAAATTGGGAATGTCGGTTGCCTGAAGCCCAAGTGAGGTGATGGACAAATGGCTGGGAAGAGCTGTTTATGTTAAGTTGTTGGAGTGCACCTCTGAGCTCCCAGCCAGTGGGACGGTCGCTACCTCTGTATAATTTACCGGGCTCCAGAGTGCACTTTCAGTACATGAATAATCATGAAACGCAGGGAGCAGCTGAGCTGCTGCAGCTGAATTTCAGGCTCAGCAAAGAGAGGTGAGAAGTGAAGCTGAACTGACATCTCTGTCTCGTAACATGTGTGCGAGAGGTGACAGCGAAGCCCCAGATCTCCTGTTGGTAGATCAGAAGTGAGTATCTGAGAGCAAGGGCTCAGGACATCTTCTCTTACATCAGCAGGCTCTGCTTATTGCAACCAGTTATTTTGATTTCTTAATCCAAAAGTAAAGCCTTCTGGCATTGAGCTTGTGGGATAAAAAATGAAAGAATAATTCAGTGCAATGGGAACTTCAGGGTCAGCTCAAACAGATTCAGCAGTAATGCAGTGTGGTTTTCTGTGGAGGTGTCAGACGAAGTACATGGATACCTGTTGCCTTTGCACTCTTGCTGACCATACATAAGCCTAAGTAGGTCAAACAGGAACAATACTCATTTTTGAAAGAGAAATATAAACATTTCTAGGTTCTCTCTCTCCCTCTCTTTTTTTTTTTTCCCCAGGACTTTAATCTTTTATATGAAGAAGCAAAGTATTACCAGCTGCAGCCAATGATTAAGGAACTTGAGCGATGGAAACAAGAGAAAGAACAAAGGAAACATTTCCAGCCTTGTGACTGCTTGGTCGTAAGAGTGACTCCAGATCTGGGGGAAAGAATTGCATTGAGCGGGGAGAAAGCTTTAATAGAAGAGATCTTCCCAGAGACCGGGGACGTCATGTGCAACTCCGTGAACGCAGGCTGGAACCAGGACCCTACCCACGTTATTAGGTTTCCTTTGAACGGATACTGCCGGTTGAATTCAGTTCAGGTAATGGCCTTTCGGTGCTGGCTCATCTGTTTGCTGGGGTGCTTTTTTTATTCTTTCTTCTTCAATTATATGCAAATTATTTGCTTCTGCCCAATTACCTTCAGCGCTTATACTGCAAGGAGACATTTTCTGCCTGGTGAGATCACAGTCTTTCAGGTTTTCCTAAGTCTAAGCAGAAAAATAGGTTTAGATTTTGTGTATGTTAGTGCCATGCTGGTCTCATAATGGTGTTATACTGATAAATGCTAATTTTTTCATCAATGTATAGCCTGCAGCAGTTTTTTTTCCCTCCAAAGTGCCCCCAGGAAGAAAGACAGAGTTCCAAAAACTACAAAAAAATCTCCACACCATTTTATAGAAAATGCAACAATGTGTAAATGCATAATTTATGTCTCACTCATAATTAAATGATGGTGCCTGCGGGATGGACTTAAAAAAATTGATCTCTGCACTTTTTTTTTTTCAAAAGGATGTTCTATAAAAATTGCCCAAAGTACTTTAAACAAAATGTATTTCATTTTATACTCAGAGTTTTGACATTAAGTTTAAAATTAAACATATGAAACAAAAGAAGATAACTGGACAGATAGGTGGATGGGAGCGGAAATAAATACGTGGCCTGTGTTTAGGCAGCGGCCTCGTGGGCAAGAGATGCCATTTCACAAGGGATCGCCGCCACTGCGGCCAAGGCTTTGGTGTCGTAGCTTTGGAAGGGTGTTGATGACGCTCTTAACTTCTGCCTTAATTAACAAGGGCAAAACGGAGCTCTTGGTGTTTGCACGTACGCCTTTAAAATGCGCTGCACAGACTTGTGTTACGGAAAGTGCTAGCAGCCCACGGGGCGCACGTGTGAAGTTACCGACCCTGCCGGGGGGCTCACCGGGCGTGGGAAGTGCCTCAGTGGGTTTGCTGAACTTCCCTGGGGGCAAGTCCCCACAAAAGAGCTGGCCCCTGGGCCAGGTGGGTCAGAGAGGGAGGTGTGATAGCAAGGGAGGGCGAGAACCCAGAGCGCCTGCTTACCTCTGTGGTTACCATGCAGCAAGCTGAGGCACCCTCCATCTCCCAAACTGCCAGCCGACGGTATTTTCGGGAGACCTGCAGTTACCAGGAGGTATGTAAAGGTGGAGGGAGTCATTTTAACAGCCTGCACTGGATACTGGCACCTCCCTCCTTGGGGCAGCGTTCCTTGGTGTCCCATGCACTAATTGACACTTTTGGCCGAAACCGTTCTAAACCAGCTGTCTTTGGTGGGTTTTGGTTCAAGACTCCCAGGTGTTTTACTTGGTTGAACTTTAACAGCCCGATGCCTGTGGTTAATTTTGCACAGTCCTTAGCAATTTCACATTTGGCAAGGTTTAGCCTGAGCTGCCCCAAAAATAGAAGGCTGGAGGTGGGCTGGAGGCAGATTGTTTGCTGGCAGCAGGAACAGCGCTGAATTCGTCCCTGTGCTGGGTGGGGACAGGAGCAGCTGCAGTTTAGCTAAGGTGAGTGGGTGGGGAAGCGTGTTTGTGTCTCGGCCACGTGTCCGTGTGATACGGTTAGCTGCATGCAAGAAATTAGAGTAACTGAAACAATAAAGGGTCAAGCAGCCAGTCAAAGCGCTGGATGCCCACATGGCTTCGCACTTGGCTCTGTTTTATCCAGAGTGGCATACTAGTTGTTGGAAACGTGTGCTTGTAGTAGAAGCTGAATGTTAATTGTTGTTAATGTTTTGAATATGTTTTGAATTCAGCCAAAATTCAGACAGAATCAAAGAGTCTCTTTGCAGGTTGATGTGAAAAAAAATTCTGTCAAAGAGTCTACGGTCTAAATAATATTAAATTACATAATTCTGCTAAATTACATCATTTTACTATATAATTAATAGAAAGCGTTTTCAAGCACTTTCTGGAAAATGATGCATTTCTGAGACCAAAGGCTGATGAAATCAGCAGCTAATTATCATTGGCTCTGATGGACTCTGGTCAGTGCACAGGCATTGCCCTTCCCAGGATTTTTGGCAAAACAATATTAAGTCAGAAGTTGGAAGTAGAGTGAAGCAAGTGCATAGACTTAAGGGAGATGGGTTTAGAAGGGGCAGAGAGGTTGGAAGAGCAGCATCCTTTCCAAAGAATCTCAGAGCGATGCGGCAAGTCTGCCTGCTGTTGGCTGAGACACATCACTTTTGTCTCCCCGTGCCCTGCTGAATGTATTTGGTAGCACAACTGCAATATTTATAAATGATTTGGATCTTTGGAAAATATTTACATTACATGTTTTGTGTCAAGAACTGTGCATATAAAACAAAGAATGTCAACATTGAGTAGGTAGTGGCAGACAAAAAACCTGTAATGTGACGCCCATTTGTATTTACATACAGATACAGAGTTTTCTTGAGACTGACACTCCTTTTCCAACTCCTTGCAACAGGTTCTGGAGGGATGCATGAGCTTACCTTAGAGAAAATTCTGTGATGCTTGTTTATGTTGAACATTGAGTCTTCATAATTAAGACCATATTTGTTAGTATTCTGCAAGATTTAAATGAAATAAGTGAAAGTATCATGTTTCTATTTGGAAAACCTTCCAACAAAATCCGAGTCTGTATCTCTGTGTGCTCGGAATACTGGCAGACAGAGGATGTTAAATCCTAGCACAAATCCTCTATTTAATATTGTGTGTGTGTCTCCCTATACGTAGGAGAATCACAGCTGATACTCATTTACTTTTGGCATATTCTCTTTGGAGATTTACAGGAAAGTAGCTCTGATTCAGAGACACTTACTGGTCTCCCTCTGTTATCTCACCTTCAGGAGTGATGCGCGTGGAGCCAAGTTCACTGAATGGCACTGAAATCTGGTCGTGTTCAACACGCCGCTTGGTCTGGTGCACGCACCGGCGCATACAAACCAGCGCTCAGCGTGCGTGGCAGCAGCCTGTGGGAGCCGTTCTGCACAGACCTGAGCTCAGCCACATCCAAGTTACACTTAAAACTCTGCAATATTAACATTCCCTGCATTGCTTACAGTATTGGGCCTGTTTTGTTTCTTGCTGAGAAAACTGATGATACCAAGGTTTTTAGCACCAGATTATAGCCTGCAGTCCGGTCCTTCGAGCGCGTAGCGAGCGAAAATGAATCGCTTTGTTCTGCGCGCGGTGCTCTAAGGTGTAACGTCTACCTGGATTGTGTCTGCAGAGAGCCAGCTCAGTAAGGAAGAGTCCTGTGTTAACACACAGCCTTCCGTAGCTTTGGACCGAGGCAAGCCAAGGGCACTCCCCTGCTTGTTTTCTCTTCCAAGCAAATTGATTTTAAAAAGTTTTTAGCAAGGATTTTGAAGTCACATCTCTCTCTGAAATCTTACCTGTCAGTCCTCTGTTTTGCCATCCAGTTACGTGGAAGAATCCTCCTTTCCTGTAGCGGAGTTGCCTCTCATCTTCATCTTGCCAGGTCTAGGAACAGGGATACCTAATGCAGTCAAAATAGACCCCAGCCTGTGGAACAGCTGTCTGATGCCTTATTCCTCCTTCCCTCTCAAACCCCTGCCTTCCCCTTTGAGCAGGGGGAAGTGCTAGTGTCTGCAGCCCATTTCTGAACTACAAGCTGCGTACAGCCCGGACAAATGAGAGACTTGTAAGCTTTCTCTCTCTCTTGTTTTAAACCACAGTTTGATAACCTACTCCCGCCTCCCCCTTATTTTAATCTCTCCAGGTTCATTTTCCTTCCACATGCTGGGCTGCTATTTTGATCTTTCAGTTCTACAACATCATTACAGTATACAGCGTATAAAAATCAGGGCAGAAGCCAGTGAGATCTGGCAGATGTGACTTTCTGAGCACCGCAGTCCCTGTGTCCCAAGGCCAGGCAGAGCTCCTCGGGCGAGTTGTTTCGCAGCAGGCTCTGCGTGGCTTAGGCAGAGCTGTGCGGGAGCAGCTCCTTTCCTTCGCCTGTCCGTAGCAGCCAGGGTGGCAAGTCCAGCATTTTAGGTACCAGTGGGAACCCAAAACGTGGACTGAAACGCAGGTGGGTAACACAGGCACCCTCAAAGGAGGGTTCCCACAGATTAAAACCAGCAAACACTGCCATGGTTTGCATTGCACTGCGGTACCACGTGGGTACAGATGTCCTTTTGAAGTGAGGTACCCTTACTAAAGGCTCCCAAGTGATGTTTGTGGAGAAAGCAATGCCAGCATCCGGTCAGAAGCAGCCATGGACTGGGAAGTGCACCCTGGCGTGGGCAGAGGTCTGGTGTGCAGAGCTGTAGCAGTTAGCTTGTGCCTTGGAACGTGACACTTAAGTACTGCTGCAGCAGGGTAACTGCTGAATGCTGCACAGGGCTGGTAAAACCAAAAGGGAAAGCAAATTATAACATAATTTAAACCTATAATATAAACCTGTGAAAGTGTACGACGTGACACCGTCTGAAGGTGGGTAGAGTGCTTAGACACTTCTCTAGGCTGAGCAAACAAGTTTTTAAACCACGTACTCCGTCATCGTGGGTGGCAGACGGCTGTCGTGAGGATGTGTCACCAAGTTCAGCAGGTTTCGTAAATCGTCAGGGTCACTTCCCGGCGCAGCGGGCCCGTGTGCTGTAGCCGTGGGAGCGGTACCTTGGGTGAGACCGTTGCAGAGCAGTAGGGCTGCTCCCCTGGATGGCGTTTGCCAGGAGAGAAAAACACAGGAACCGTGTTTCCAGGCTGCGGCGCTGGAGCCAGGAGAGTCGCCAACGGGAGGGAGGGAGCGTGGGTTCTGCTCTGGTGGACCTTGCGTCGCAGACTGGCCAGAGGTGGGCCTGGCATCCGCTCTCACCTCACGCTGAGAAAAGCCTGCGTGCGTCCTGCTCTGCTGGGAAACCGTGTATCAACACGCTCACCCGTGCGAAAACACGGCCCCGCTCGCGTTGCCGAGATCGGTATATCCTGGGGTAATGTGCTGTGTGACGGTCTCAGAAATTAAAGTTGCCTCTGGGTTCCTTAAATTCCTGCATCTAAATTGCACCAACTTTTCTTTAGAAGGGGAAAAAGAAAATATGTATTTGGGCACTACAAATTAACCTCTTTCTTGGGCCAGAACGTTTCCGTATTGTCCACGTCTTGGCTCTGCTAAACGCCGCGCTCCCTTCCAGCGAGGGAAACTCACAGCTGCGATTTCCGTGGAGATCCGGTGGAAGCGTCACTCGGACTCCTCATACATTTTCATCTGCCAAGGAGGAGCTGAGAAATGTTTTCAGCCCCTTGCTGTAAGACTGTTCATATTACTGATGAATAATGGGCACTTTTTATTACGACTTAGACCTGATGTTGCTTTCTCTAAGCAGTAAGAGATAGCATCAATATCACTGCAGTCCAGTATTTTACTATGTAATGTACTGAGCTGCTCTGCAGAGTGCTTATTTGTTTGATTAATTTTTGTTTTCTGCAGAGGTTTGCTGAGAGCGAGACTTTAATCACAGCGTAGTCATTTAAGAATAAGTTACAGAATTATAGCTGAATAATATTCATTCAATGAGGACTCGAAAGACTAAATCCATCACTTAGATCCGGCACTCCTGAATGCTTTTATCACTAAAATTTGCTAAATATTAATCTGATTTTTTTCCTCACATTGCAGGTGCTCGAAAGATTATTTCAGAAGGGATTTAACGTGGCAGCCTCATGCGGTGGTGGGGTGGATTCCTCTCAGTTCAGTGAATACGTGCTGTGTCGCGAAGACAGACGACCACAACCCACCCCAACAATCAGAATAAAACAGGAGCCCCTGGACTAGACCCTGCCCATCCTCCTTTGTAACCGTAGAAGTGTTTAATCGTCCCTTATGTGAAACACTAAGGATTTGCAAAACAGTATTAGCAAACAGATTTTGACTTTATGTTGCCAATTAGTGGTATTCTGAAACTACCTGTCGCATAGCCAGCCATGAAATGCAGTTGAGAAACCAGTTGTCCGTTTTTCAGGCTGAATTCCTGAGCGCGCTCAGCGTAGCAGCTCTGCTGGGAATGTACTTTGGGCTGAACAGCTGTGGTGGTGAAACAGGCAAAGCTTCCCAACCCCGGCCCTCCATTGCACTTCTGCAGCGAGACCAGTCGAAGCGATTGGAACAGGTCAGCAGGAGAAGCGGTTCTGGCAGCCTTTCCAACCACACCCCGACGCTGTGACGCGTGAAGTGGGCGCCTCCGAGAGGAAGAGGGTACCCTACTAAAAACTGCACTGAGTATCTTCCCCGACTGCCGCACCTCCCTCATATCAGACGTGCTTTACACCTCCGTACGTTACGTTACACTCTGATTGTACTCACTCACGCGAGCAAATGGCTTATTTTTATACAACATTTCCAACTGAAATCTCTCTCTGTGGACAGACTGCAGAGTCAGAAAAGGACCGATTTATAGTCAACTGGTGCTCAGTACTAAAAAAACCCACACAAACCAAACAAAAAGCTGACAAAAAAATTTGACGAGGCCGATTATGGCAATATTTGCAAAAGGTAGGGATCTGGAAGCACAACATAAAATGCCATCCACCATCACACGAGGGTCACATACCGAACGTGGAGCTGTAGTGCTCTTAAAGCCAGTCTTGTTTTGACTCAGAAACTGTTGAGTTTTGCATCATCAAGGAAGTGCGGTTCTGCCAAGCAAGCTCTGCCACCCCTTGTTACTCATTTACTATCCCTGTTATAAGCCCACGTTTAGGGGGAAATGTTAAGAATTTTGGACAAGCCTACTCTTTATGGGTCTGGAATTTTTGCAAATAGATGTTGAATCCCTTGACTGCCATATTCTGGTGAAAGCAGGCCAATTTTTGTTTAGATTGTTTTTCCTCTATTATTTTAAACTCTTATTAAAATACCGATTCTGTAGCTGCCCTCTATCTGTGTAATTTTCTCTTCAACGAAGCCCACTGTCTGCAGGAGGTTCCTGCTCCTGCCCTGAGTCGGTATCGACTCTGACGTGCAGGGCTTCCTAACTCAGGAGACGGCACCGTGTTTGCAGGTGCAAGGTTATAAATAGCATTCTGCGAATCCTGTTCATTGCTGTTAGCATGATTGGGTCCTCAGTAACTAATTCATGTGTTAATCACAATTTAGTTTCTCCCACGTTAATTTATAGAATACTGTTGTAGATGCTGAATTTTAATTGAAGTCTTTTTAGATGCATAAATATGGCCATCTAGAACGAGGGACAGAGTATTAAGTGGTCAACAATTCTTTAATGCCAAATGATTACAATCAGGCAAAATTAAAAGAAAAATCAGTTTAAGATTAGTATTTTCAAAAGCAATGAGCTGTACTGACTGTCCAAGGTACGATGTAGGCAGGGGTCTCATTTTTGGAGAAGTGCTGGATACCTGTCCATAGAAAATGAGACCTCTGCAGGTTTTCTGGCCTTGGTTACTCAACTCAGAAATATCTCCTGGAAATCCTAGCCGATACGTGTTGGCCTGCTAGCTTAGCAGTAACAGTTGAGCAAATCTGTCGACTTTAAAAGAGTTGTAAAGTTATTTTATTTTGTGGTTTTATACTTGTACGACATTCTAAAGTTGCTAGGCATTGCCATATTTGAGTATATGGCACAACATTCACCTTTGTAAGATATCTGTAGAATTGTATATTATACATTTAATATTGTAAAGAACTTAACGTATAATTGTCATGTATTTGTGTATGCACATTTCTTATACAGTACTTCATGCCATAAACATTTCTGTAAAGTAAATGATCAAAAATAAGTAAGTAGGGTGGAACACTCACTGTATCTCCCATGTTGTTTGAAAGAGGTGAGAATTTTTGATTGCGTCTCCTCCAGCCTTTTGCTCCGTTCAGCTTGATGTAGCCATTTCTTACAAAAAGAAAAAAAAAAGTGTGTTATTTATTACTTTCATACATTGAGTTCACCTTAAGCTCAACGTATCCTTAAATAATCTGTTTAGCTTTGTGTTTTTATCCTATGTACACTTCTGCCCCCCCGCACAGGAGAACAGGCGCTGGCAGCGGCTGAGCGCCTGTCTGTGGGCGCATCCTGCGTTCCTTCCTTCCCTCTCAGCCGGGGGAGCTCAAACAGGGCCCCGCTCTGCCGCTGGTGCTCAGGCCAAGCCTCCCCCAGGTCAGCGCGGGCTCCCGGCCAGCGGGACCAGACGGCGAGCACCCACCGAGCGCCGAGCACGTCCAGCTCCCGCTGCAGGCGCAGGCAGGCGGCTCTCACAGGCCTGGGAGCGGGACGATGCCTTTCCACGTACGCCGAACGCCACTGGATGTATTTGTGGTTGGCTGGTTGGTTTTTCTTCTGTTTGGTGTTTACCGTATTTTTTTTTACAGCTCAGTAAAGCAGCTCCAGTACTTAGGGCAGCTTGCTAAGGTGGCACCGTAAAGGGTTCCAGGCTGCAGCAGCCGAGTTAAATGTGAACTGGAGATGGAAAGTTTGAGCCATGACATCACAACATCGACTGCAAAAGAGCACCAAGGCAAGGAAGACATGTGGAAACAATCAGGTCATTAGAAGAACTATGTCTTTAAAAAAAGAAAAAAAAGTTAAGCTAGGCCATGTTCTTTCAGTTAGTAACTTCAGGTCACTTATTTAAAGTTTTACAGTTTCATTTGTATCGTTTTTAGTTATTTCCCTATAATTTTAGGCAGCAATATCAGCAAAAACTGATCTGAATTTTTACTTCTGGCCTTAAACCATAGCAACATAACTTAATTAAGAACATTGCTCAGCAGCACTAAAACGGGTTTTAAAATACCATAGAAACTCCGGTCAGGCCGTGGTGCGCAGCCAGCAAATGTTTTTATTCCAAAGGCCAAAAAGTACCCGTAGCCTGTTTTTTTTTGCCTAATCCCACTGAACAGCATGGTTCTGGTTCTGCTGCTGAGCACTGAAACTGTGGCTTGAAGAACACGCGTCCTCGCTGCCCTTCCTGCGGCCCGTTGCACCGCTGTGCTCCCCGGCCTCGGAAAGCGCGAGGGAGAACGTTGTGCTGCGCTGATCGGACTGATCGCCGTCCAGACAGCAGCTGTTGAGTGCATTCGTTCCCTGCATCAACAGCGTCGAGGTCTGTTGACAATTTTATTAGAGGCTTGACAAAGGATAAGAATCAGCACCACAAAACATGGAAGTATTTGGTTTTAATATTTCTTTGTGGGTATTCTGTTAATATTTTAATGCAGAATGTTTCTGAACAGTGCTCAAGAGCTACAAGACAATGTGAAATTCATGTTTGATAAATTAATACTGTATGTCACTCGATGTGTTACTTTAGTAAATTGTTTTATTTCTTTACAAAATAAGTACAAATAAGGGAGTATGTTTTCACACAAATTGGGGGTATTTACGAGTATGTACAGAAATCATCAAAATAACGTAATTCTAATAAACACAAGGCCTTTATAAACAATATGTACAAATTATCAATACATTTAAAACATAATTTTACACTTCCTGGCCTTAAATACCTTATGAATAATCTTTTGGCTAAATAGCAGCAGTATAAATTTTCTTCTGCTTTTCATAAACCTTAAAAAATAATTAAAACTTTTGTTTTTAAAACTATTGGACAAATAGTTCTATTTGTGCTTTCGCTATGGTTTCCCATCAAAAAAAAAAAAAAATTGCCTCAAAAAAGTGGCAAGCATAACATAGTAAAAATTGAAAAGATAAATAAGCAAATGTCTCCCTTCCATGGTTACTGGTAATACTGTCACGTTTGAAGTACAGCTTGTGCCCACCTGCCCGCTTCGTATTCCCATCCGATTCCCAGTTAAAAGATTCACTCTGGCTGAGCTTGGCTTTGGTGTGGGCCCCTTAAACTCCAATTCAGCAAAGCATTTAAAAAGCATTCATCCCACCTTTAAGTACTTAACACTACTCATTATGCGTAAAGTCAGGCTTGTTCATGAGCCTCTCCGGACTGGAGTCCTCGGGTCCAACCGTCCAAGGCCACGGCATAAAGGCATCGCCAGTCCCTGCGGCGCTGTGCCGAGCGCCCGGCGGCACCGGCTCCCAGCGCTCGCTCAGCCCTGCTCTGCGGATCTCCGAGTGGAACTGGCCCCCCAAAACTTTCTTTACAGCAACTTTAAAATCCATAGAGAATACTCTAAAATCTTTACTGAACAATACTCTCTCTTAAAACCACCGTTAAACCATACTCTTTGCAATAAATAAGATATTTTTCAGAAAATAAAACCCAACTTTGATTCATGTTACTAACCAGCTGCTACAAATGTGCAAAAGGTTGGAGAGATTTCGAAAACAACTGGAAGTTAGTCAAGGTAACTCAGCTGGGACCCGAACACACAGATTCCACACACCTAGGATTTGGTTCAGCAAACGGCTCCGGAAATGAGCTGTGCAGTAAAAGCAAAAATCCTAAACACATAAAATTGGTGAGAGTGTGCAGTGGCTATTCTCTTAACTGTGCAAAAAATTGCAATTCTAACTAATCTAAAATAACAACAGGTACCACCATGGTTAGTCAGTGGAAACAGTGCTAGTAAAACTAAAAAGAAAACAAAATCAGCACCGTAAGTGAACAGAGGGGTTAACAGCGTGGTTAGGTCCCAATCCAGTGACCCTGGCGCAGTCCTTGCCGTGCGATGGTTTGGGTGAGCCAGTGCAGCAGCCTTCCCCTTTGCGGAACGTCAACGCCATCTACTTCAGCCTCACCTCGAATGGCCAAATGGGGCAAGACTTTGATGTTGGTTGTATCTGTGGATTTAACATTTTAAAACTTTTTGCACATTTTTTGTATTTTTTTTTTTAACATAAAGGGAATTTATTGCATGTGTCTGACAATTTTACAAAACAAAATAACTGGAACATTGACTTCTGAAAAAAATAGAAGGCACATTAAAATGACAGCTTTTCAATGCAAGTTGAGCTTCTGTATGGAGAAATCAGTACAATTCTTGGCTTTATTTAAGCAGAGCTCGATAGAGCAGGAGAGAATGGCTCGTTTCTCTTTCCTGTTCCATATAGAAGATGAAGTCCCTGAGGTTTACGCGAGTTATTTTCTGTCGTGCATACTGCCTGGATGAAGGAGTCCCCAGACCAGCCTGGCTTCCACCGGACATGCCAATGCCCTGCAAGGAAAACAGCAAAGTCAGAAGTCCCGCAACGCTCAAGAGTTCCCTCATACTCTCAGGTTTACAACCGCGAACTGCTGGATTGTTGTAAACATCTTAAATGGACTATTGTGAGCCCAATTCTGAAAGTATTACATGAGATTTTTTTTCTTCTTTTTCTATTCTTCCGAGTCTCACCAAGTCAACCTGAGTAAAGATGCTCAAGCGAAAACACACAGGAGGCCAGACCTCCTTCATTCACAACTCGGGGACAAGTGTGTCTGACCGATTCTGCTGCAGTCGTGTTAACCATACACGTACTTGAGCAGCTGCATTTGAGGAGCCTTTTAAGGACAAAACTATTTGCAGCAGATAAAGCCATCTGTAGGTGCACCATCCTATTCCACATCCTGGGTCTAGGACTGGAAAAAGGTGAGTGGTGGCTCAGGATGTCGCTACTGCAATAACCTCCGCGGCTCCAAGTGCCCCGCGGACCCCAGTTCTGTCCTCTGGGCCTGCTGAGGAGAAAGGCTCAGTGCGGGGAGATGCTGCTCCAGCACGAACCAACGCTCAGCTGAGAGAGGGAGAAACGACACAGAAAAACCACAAAGACTCACTGTGCGATGATAAACATTAGAATACTATTTTCTAAAGCTATGTTAAATATTTTTTTTAATTGGTTCAAAGCTACTGAATTACTGAATACTTCGCCCTGGCTTTCAATACAGAGAGAAAATTCACAAGCTGGGCCTGAGAACACTGATCTGAACCTTTAGAAACTGAAAGGACATAATTACAGACTCCATAATCTTGTTGAGTTAAAACTGAAAGCTGACACACACACACACTCTCAACCATTTTTTCATCCTTGGGAGACCATTGTTTTTATTAATTCCAATTGATTTCTGGCAAAATAAACTGTTCTAACTTAGAAAAATAGGTTTTAATCTCTAAAAAGATTTAAATTATTTTTCAAACCTCTAAGACATCTGGCAAAGTTTTCAATACTTGTAAAATCCCAAATGTACTTACTGCTGCTCTTAATAACCTACCTTTCTTTCCCCAGGAAATACTTATTCTAGGATCTTGATTCTCTAGCCATTAAAAATACAGTTAAGCATAATTTTTACTACTAAAAGGTTGTAGGGGAAACAGACACAGTGTATTGCGCGTAAGACATGGCCCTGTTTCCTCTGTTGCTTTTCTCTCTGTGTACCAGCAGTCAGACTCTAGCAGGACTGTCCCATCAAGTTATTTCCCCTACACCTGATCATTAAATTACAGGAGTGGGGCAAATCCTATTGTCACCACAAACACAAAAGGCTTGATGCAGTGAAATGAGTGTGGCTCAGCTTGCAGACAAGCGAGGGAGAAGCCAACAGCCTTCAAGCACCGTGAGTGTTTGATCTGAGAGACTCTGTTCTCCAGAATGGAGTAGTTTTTGCTAATGGATTAATTGATTTACCACCTAACCTCACTGCTCAGAGGAAAAGCATGTCCTGCAGCTGCAAGGGGTGCTCATCCGTGCTGAAGCCAGACACATTCCCAGCGCACAATCCATTTATTTAGTGGTGCTCAGGATTCAGCCTTTACGCCAAAACGCTTTGCATTCCTAAAGGAAATGGCATAATTTACATTTGTACTCCTTATCTTCCACAGCTCTGGAATGATACCCTACGTTACGCTGCCCCTCGCCTGCACTTTGACCAGGCATCCATTTTGCCAGGGCCGTTGCCACTGTTTCCAGCTCTCCAAGAAGTCACTGTATATATATTTATTTTAAAACAAGCTGACTCAAAAATATTTTTCTTTCTTCTCTGTTCCCCATAATGGTGCATCTCTGCCCCTGCCCCAGGTAAAACTTACTTCAGATTCACCCTGACTACAGTTCCCGAACAGCGACAAACGCACTGAAACTCACCTCAAACTCATTCAAAAATACTGTCGGTAGCATACTGCGCTGGAACCATCCTGCACACACTCACCAAATATTAATAGAAAAGCTAGTTAATTTTGTAAGTTTTTCTTCATATAAAACCATTCCTTGAATCAGCTGAGGTACACCAAGAGCAAATAACGGCTGTTTGAACAAAGCAGCTGGAATTAGGACGTGATAAGCGATATTCATTGCACTGGTCACGTGAGAGACTGAACTTTTATGTAGGACAAGCACGTACTTCATGAACTTCCTAGCATGACACTATGCTGTGCACATGCGTAACGGCACTTGTGAGCCCAGTTACCTGACAATCTTCTGCAATTGTTTTACAAGATGGAAAAAATTGTAAGAATTATCTTAGAAAGTACAGAAGCAGATCTGTAAACTGACAGAACAGTAATTTGTATCTGCCAATATGATCTCTAATTTAAATTAAAGACCAATTTGTTTGGTATTGCATTGTACTCAAAATTATTCTGCAGATGCTATATAAAAAACGTCGACTACTAACTGCCACAATTTTTTAATTATATACATAAATGCAAGCACAGTTAAAGTTAATTGCCAAGAATAGTGGAATTGAAGTAATGCAGATTTTTCTCAAGAAAAATCACATTTTTTTTATCAGGATGACAGACATTCATTAACCCAAACAAGCCCCGTGTTGTCTGTGTCTATGGCAACTAATAAGAGTTACGAAGATAAAAGCTCTAATAAAAAAATAAATGGTTGTAAATTGTTTACATCCTTTGTTTCCTGGCCTGCCACACCTGAGCTATTACCAAATCACACCCACTCAAATACACATCAGTACTAGTTTTTGTATCAGTGATCTTCTATTTATAATTTAAGGGAAATTTAAGATCTTCCAGACCAGGGAAAAAAAACCATTTAATTTATATACAAACTCTTTGTGCCTCTTCATTTTGAGATGGCTTACATACATGAGTTACAGCACCTTCTTATCCCCGTCCACCTCATCCTCTCCTGCTCCCCGCTGCCTCGTCTCCCTCGCTACTTCAGTCCTGCCTCCCTGTACCACACCGAGGTAACCGGTGACTGCCTTCAGCGTGGCACCTGCAAATTCCACAGGACAGCAGAGAGCAAATAAATTATTTTGTGCTCCGCCCGTTCCTCGCGCGGCTACAGAGAGGTGGGCTACAACGGGGCTTTCCTGAGACCCCCACGCAACTCCTGCTCCCAGCCATGACTGAAGAGCAAATCAATTCACGGAGAATCAAATGTGGGAATTTGCAAACTGCCCTGGTGCCGTGCTCTCCGTTAACCCGTAATCCAAGACACACCGCAACAGCCAGAGTCTGTCTGCTTTACTGGGCTGTACTGCACTTCAGATACTGTAAGGCTGATGTATCAGCTGTGTGTATTTTAAATAACAGTGCTGGACCGCCAAGCTTAATTCAACTCTTGGAAGCTACCTGGCTTGAAATTATGGCTTAAGAACAATCAGAGTAACTATTGGTTCAGTATGCACATTTTGAAGCAATTCTGAATTTATGTCAGATGTGACACAAGATTTGGGCCATGCATTGCGGCCTGTTTGCTATTTCCATGATTGTCCTCTATGAGAAAACTCACGCTGTTGGAAAAGCAGAATAAAACCGGTTCAAAATAAAATACTGACCCAGGACTTGGTAGATCACTAGGTAAATGTACAACAATCTGCCAAAGAAACATATGCGCTCACAATGGTAGGGCAGAAATTAAACAAATAGTGCTGAACGCAGAGGAGCTAATGAAGCCTCATTTTTTACAAATATGTCACATTTCTCTGGTACTACTTCTTACCACAATAAACCCACCTCCTCTGCAGAGCGTTCATCACCTCTCACCTCCTCCAGAAATACTCTCAGTCCACTGTCCCACCCTCCACCAGTCACAAATTCCCCCCGCCTCCCAAACCTTCACCTTTGTAAAACCATTCTCAGAACTACTCCGTGCTCGGCTCTTCTCCCATCCTCACTTCCTAGCTCGGCAAGCGTCGTCCCACGGGGCGGGCGACCCACCAGGCTGCATCTGCTCATCAGCCACCCAGCAGACACGTGGCCCCCAAAGCCAAACTTACCCCAAAGCTGAGCTCGTACCGCAGCCTCTCTTTGCTGGTAAGACCAGCACGTCTCTTTCCTGTACCCAAGCCAAAGCTCACATGGAACGTGTAGGGACTTAAAATCTCGAGCTCCTTCCTACCTCTGTCCCTCTTCTGCTGCCCCCCCCACCAGGTGCCATCAGTATTTCCCAAAGGCTTAAAGGCTGGTGGGAAAGGAGACTGGGAGACAGACACACCTCGTCTGAAATTTTCATGGACAAACTCCCCTACTGCTCTGAAAGAAAAAACGGCTTTGTGCATTAAATTACAATAATTACAGCAGCAGGTGTATGAAAATTAAACCCAACTAACTCTCAAAAGTGCGCTGTTCCTTGCTCGAGATAGAAGTGCTTTCACATAAGAAAAAGCATATGTAAATACAAAATCCACGCTTACTTTTATAATAATGATTTATAATGTGGAACAATTAAATCAATTTTTTTTTCAAAAATCTGTATACCTTCAGCTTGGAATTACAGAACCATGGAAATACAGTACAATATTCTTGTCAGGAAACACAAAGATAAGGGCAAACAGAAGATTGCATTTAATATTTTATCCATCCTTCCTTCACCAGAAAACAATCCAGTCCTGACATCTCTCCTTTGAACAGAGTCTTGAAGTGCGGCTATTGCTTCTCTGTGACCCAGAGAGACAAGGCAATAATGATAAAAGATCTGCTGGTTTTCTTCCCAGGCTACGTGGCATCCTCGTGGCAGACTTACACTTCAAGCCAAAGTCTGAAAGTGGGAATCACACAGTAACAATTCAAAGCCAAGCTATCTAGGAGTAAAAAAATGCCCGGAATTTTCTCTCTCCAGCCTCCACGCACTGACGAGGTGCAGGAAGATCAGGTATTTATTAGTCTGCTTGTATGAATACGAGCTCTTGGATCTTAACAAATATTCTGGAGATATTCTGCAGCAATGCTGTTTACTTGCATTAAATGCTATTAGATCTTTGGCTGGAGGAACTTCACATGAAAAACAGGTATAATGTTATGTATGAATAGCTGTCCCACGTAATTTAGGGTTTAATTCAGCACCCACTGAGGCTAATAGTAACGATTGCAGTGGTTTAAATGAGAGCCGAAACATCCTTAAGTCAGTGTTCCCCTAAGTACAGAAAAGTAAGTAATAGCTGTTTGTCAGCACCTCAAAGATTAACAACACTGTATGAAATCTATCTACAAACAGATTGTGCATCTTCATATGTGCAATACGGTGCCTTTGCAAGTGTCTTTAGAAAGATTCATCACCACAAGCTATCATTTAGGCCTTCAGATCAGCAGCATCTACAGGGAGGATTTAGACACCATTATTTCTTTGGAAGCTAGTTATTTTCATTTGCAAATATTTTTATCCTGGACTATTCCAGTGCAACTGTTCCTACAGACTCCGTTTTGGCACGTGTTCACTTGCTACACCCTCTTGGATGCAAATGCATCTCATTTCCCCTGGGCACATAAACACACACCTCGCCCTGCAGACAAACATCAGAAAAACTGATTTGCACAAGTATTTACAAGTACTTCAAATACCAACACAATTGCAACATTTCAAAGACAGCATGCAGTAATTTTTATATTAAGAAATAGTAAATCATACTAAGATGTGGATACAGTGAAATATTTTTCCTTTAGATGGGATCACTTTAGTTTGTAATTACATGATGTTATTTCAACCCAAAGAAATGGGCTGCCATTACAAGAAGAGCCCTCTGTATGAGTCTGCTCTTTGCCTTTATAAGTCACATCTGCAGGTACTATTACAATTGAAACCTGCTTTTGTGAAATAGCATCACACCAACAACTTCCAGTTGAGAGAATTCAGCATCTATTACCAACCTGACCACCTATTCCTTCCTCTGGGAAAGCATTCCCTCCACAAACTGCATGACAGGAGGGGCAAAAAGTAGGTGATGCGGTATTTCAGTGAGAAACAACTTGGGAAAAGAGAAGTCTGCTCCCATGGAAATAAATCATGCAGATGAAGTGTAAGGCAGCTACGGGCTATGACATTTACCTGCTCAAGAGAGATGAGTGTCCAACTGCCCAGTCCTCAACAGGTCATGGTCAGGAAGAAACCAGACTGCAACTAATTTTAACTTCTTGATCAATTTATCCACGCAGATCTCTAAATAATCACTACATTAATGTGAGAAAGAAATACTCAAGTTTTTCCTGCACAGAGATACAGCTCCATGTTCTGTGAGAATTTTTGACACTGCAAAGATCTTTCTGTATCCCTCACTCCTCCCTGTGTATGTGATAAAAACGGATGCCTTGGATCCTCTGACTTCCTCACAACACACTCACGATTTGCTCGGTGGTGCAGGCTCCAGGTCTCTTCATTCACTTTGTTCACGGACCTGCTCTTCACTGCAGCTCTAGATCTTGCCAGCAGCTTTATCCACAAGCATCTCATACCTACCACAATTTACTGCCTTACTTGGACTTAAAAGCAATGACAATTTTACCTGATTAAGAACTCTACGTTTGGGCTGCATTCTTGCAGTGGTAATTATAAGTGGAATATTCTATTTATCCTGTTTCCATCATACACATATATTTTCATTTTGTTTGGAATGTTTCTCCTCCCATGCCTTCCAAATGTTTAATCAAGTGTTGCTCTCTTTGAAATACTAATCCTGCCGAATTTTTTTATTGTTATTTTTCAAGCATTGTGGTGCTTTTCCCTTCTCATCTTTCAATATTAGCATGAGGGGGATTTTTTGACTGTTTTGCCTTTTTTTTTTTTTTTTTTTTTTTTTTTTTTTTTTTTTTTTTTTTTTTTTTTTTTAAGGCTTGCCCATCTTGCTCCAGCCCAGTCATGCTGTACGTCCCTGTATTCTCTCTCAAGAGACAAGAAACGTCAAACCAACTTTGGGAAAAGCCCTACAGCCCAACTTGCAGGATTCACATTTTCCTTGAGTCATATTTGATTCCCATCTGAATTTTCTCTGCTGGTAATCGTTTATATTAGTTCAAAACCATCTCAGCTTTACACAGTGGGTAGCCCTTTCTTTTTTAACCTGGATGATTGTGACTTTCATTTAATCAGAAACTTAAAATAATTAAAATATCCTCAACATTTATCAATCTCTAGACACATATAACTGTAAAATTTAATTGTTTAAATATCTAATTAAAATTTACATCATTGCTACCCAGAAGAGGTTCCTTTTTTTGGTCTGTCTCTTACTAAAGACACAACTGTAGGGGGACAGGGTAACTGTGGGGGACTGGATTCATTCATAGCAGGTTTTGATGAAGAAAAAATCAGCACTAAGTAGTGCATGGTGACACTTCATGTGCTAGCTACATCTCACCTGTTCAAAGTGAGATGCAGATATCATACAGCTGTTTCCTATATTGCCAGTCCTCCCATGGGAAGAGCAGGAGACGAGAGAAAAGTATCTAAATCTTAATGCTTGTGGGGAGACAAAAAAAAAAAAAAAA
>WHYT01016413.1:189730-292390 GCA_009806455.1 Tetrax tetrax
AAAAAAAAAAAAAAAAAAAAAAGGAAATCTTACAAATGCAAAATCTAAATGCAAAATCGCTTTCTCAGCTCTTGAGAGCATGAATTGCTCTCATTCATCTCAATTGACTTTCAGTTCTTAAGCCTAATTATGATGTATAACACCCAGACTTTAAAATAATTATGTTTGCAACTGTGGGCCATCTTGTGCACTCCCAGCAATTGTGCAAGTGCCAATCAAGTGACTTTATGCACCACTTGCCAAACACAGGGCAAAAATAACCACAGATCTACCAGCTCCTGGCATGTTTTATTCCCATGTAAAATGTGCTCATAGATCAGTTACAATCTACGAACAGTGGTACAAACCTTGCCTGATAATTAGCAGAGGCTCCTCTGTGGACTGGGGGTAGTATATGGCCCTAATTCGTCCACCCAGCCCATTAAAGAAAAGAAAACAAAGCAGGCGATGCGGTTATCTCTGGATCGAGTGGCAATAAAATTAAGCCCTAAATGCTAATACCTTCAGCTCCCCGGAAAAACACACTGTCAGAACACCATCCAGTGTACAGGAAAGAAGCCGTTAACATTTGTAAATAAAATGTGGAAGACTGCTAACACACTTTCTATTACTGCAAATATCATGGAATATGACCAAGGCCTGGTGCCTTTCAGACCTCAGGGAGAGTTATCATTTAGCCACTCATTTTTCGATTTCTTAACATTTCTGTTCCTTACAGTTAAGTCTCACTCTTGACTCTAAGTTAGCGGTTTTGTTAGTTCAGAAGAATTCAAAAAACTTAAATCAGATTGGCACAAATGACTCTTGGAAGAATGGCTCCACAAAGGAAACAAGGTGTGTTCCCTCCTACAGACGCCAGTAAGCTTACAGCAGCCCCCATCAGTACGTTCTTTAGCTTCCCCTCCCACCTCACCAAGACAGTCCCTCGCTCGGCATGGTCACCGTGCTGTTCGTTGTGCTGCACAACTTCCACAAGCCCTTTTCTAAGTCCCCTCTCTCTTCCAGGCCAGAATGACTTCTCCAGGACGCACAGCAGATACGCTTTGAGACCTGCCTGTCTCCACTACTCTTCCTTGCTCTGTCCTCCAGATTGCAACCTAATCTGCCACCCAACTTCAAATTGCTTCAGCACACATGCTTCCGCTCTTTTTTATCAGACAAAATGAGACAGTGAAGCCTTAAGTAAAAAGCAGATCAGTTTAACTTATAAGCACTATACCGACAATTTAAACTTTGCTCTAACATTTTAAAAACCATGCAACCCCCTCTTACTTGAAAAATTCCCAACTCCTTACCTTCCTCCAACCCATTTCACCACAAAGCAAACAAACCACCTTTTAAGGACACTTATATTCAACATAGCCAGCAAAGAATAAACCTTGAATTTCAACTAAGCCACTTGAAAAAGAAAAAAAAAAAACAAACCCCAACTTAATTGTTTTTGTAAAGTTAACCCTTTCACTCTCCCTATTACCCTCAATATACTTATATTTATACAGCGCAATTAAATGCATCACAAAAACTTTCAAGAAGATCCTTTAACCAACTGTATCTTGCTGTAACAAAATGATTTGAGCAATCTGCATCTATATATATACATATAAAAGATATTATAATATGCAATAAGCAATAAATCTAAGGCAAACACTAAATCACCTAATACCAGAAAGCTTCCGATACATATTGAACAGCTATTACTAACAAGTCCCGAAAGTTGGCAATGATCAATATACAAACTGACAAATGTCTCAGATCTAATTACTCCCAAAATAAAATAAACATGAACATTATACAAAAAAGAGGGTTGCAACTACAGAAGAAAAACCTTTCCCAAAGTACTAGCCAAAAACGGAGGATCATGATGGGATTTTTTTTTTGGCAAAGTTAAACAAAAGGCAGTGGAGTGTAATACACGCACTGTCTTTGGAGGGGAGCTGGCACAACCCATCATCAGCAACGTGAGAACACGAACAGATGACGGAAGAGGGCAACCGAGCAGACATACGCCAATGTACACACGCACACACACTGAAGAGGATTACTAAATTAATTAGAGAGGCAAATGAAAAAACAAGGTGGAATTCAGAGTGCGCTCAGTAGCACGGAATGATGCTACTGGCCTATTTTTACCATTGGCAAGGAGAGAGGAGGAACAGCTAGCTCGAGTAGGAGCAAGTGCATTATGATACAACACAACATGAGCATTATAAAATGCGAGATGAATCTCAAGCCCAGAGGCTCTTTAGCACCACTCCAAATCACAACTCTCTGCCTTCATTTTTCTTCTTTGCTACCATTCCACTTCTTCTCCTAGTACTTCTGACTTGATTAACCCTTTTTTCTCTTTCCTGTCTTTTACCTTCCTATTTTCATGGTATCACATCAGATTGTTTAAAAACCATCTAAGTAGTAAGTGAAGAGATTATGGATCAGGACTCACATTTTCTGAAGCGCTCTACCTCAGTGAAGCTCCAGTTGTTTCCAATGAGAAATTTATCACCTCACCGGCACCTTAATAGGATAGCGTGCTCTTTTGAAAATCTGGCCCCTGATTAAAAGTTGCAAAAATCATAAATCAAATTGTAACCTGTTTTTAGTGGTCTGAATTCAAGCGTTGTGAATTTGTTTTTTCTTTACATACTTTCCCCAGAAATTCAAGTATAACGAGCCTGAAATGGATTTCCTGAAATACAAGCTTCCTTTTAGCTTTTTTGGGAACTAGAAAAGGTACAGTTGCATGCTATGCCTAATTTTTTGTATCCCTTTCTGGAACAGCAAGTTCTGTTGTGCAGTTTAACCAATGACACTTTCTCATTAATCTGGCCTGAAATTCTAAAATCAATTTTCCAAGAGCTTTTCCAGTCTTTCTAAAAACCTGTGTTAGGATCACTGATCTTCCCACCCAGTATATGTAACGTGGTACCTGAGCGTGTGCGGCAGCAGCATATGGTACCGTAGGTTATAGCTATTTTACCATCTGTTCTAGCTGAACTCTAACCTTGATAATCCCGTATCAGCTCTTCCCGCTAACCGATGCGGTTCTTAGGTCTCAGCTTCTACTTACACTTTTAAAATTAAATTGCAGCAAAAAGCATGGCTGGATGATATGCTGGCTCTTCAGAAGCCTTCACTGCTTCCCAGGTGACTTACTTTGGTCAGGGTCTTAAACAAATAATTCCTTCAAAACCACACTTTTTTTTTCCCAGTTAATAACAAAAATTAGTAACCAGAACATCCTTTATTCTGAAAAATATTGCTCAAGATGCTGCTAGATACCTTGCACACTCATTTATAAAGTACTTTGTTTCTTTTACATGCTTATTTAGAAACGTGCATCACCTTTAGTGAAAACTACAGTGGACACAACACTTTTCAGGAGCAAACTTCAGTTTTTTAGCAATGCTCCCTACAGTGCATGACTCAGTCTGTCTAACCAACTCACGCTATGAAGTAGAATGGATCTAACTCAGTTTTTGTACAAACATCAACATTACCACAATACCTTACCATCTTGCTACTATATACCCATACAAACTAAACAATAGCATCGTATAGAAAAATAAAATGTTAAGCTTATGTTTATTGACATAAAATATCTCCAAGTTTGCAAAACTGGACAGATCCAACTGTAAATCCAAAGAGGACAACTGAAACTTTTATAATTTTTTTTTTTTTATTTTTCTTGTTCTTTGAGGGGGAGGGGTGGAGTGTGTTTTTTAAAATTTTTTTTAAGACTTTATATCCCATGTCATCAAGTTCTATTTTCATATAGATGTTGGAGTTTAAAAGTCTAAGCTTTAATTCTAGGGAATGCCAGAACTGCTTATCTGGTGGACTGCTTTCAAATTTAAAGTCTGCCTTATTTGCAAAGCCACAAAGAACAGCTATACAGTAATTAAAATCTGTGAAAGACAGTGGCTTTGGTATAATTTATACATACCCATACAACACTACTATATACACAGAGACATATAGAAAACATAAATATATAGTTAATAAATACTAATGGTAGCCACAGGAACACATGCACCTCTAGTTTTTATTATATGTAAATAAAGCATTAGCACTTGACAGTACTAGTTCTTAAGGATGATGAAATTGAAGAAAGAATCAAACACGGTTATCACCAATTACTATTTTACAATATCTAGATTCCACTCATAATATTAAATCATAACAGCTCAGTAAACTGCTCTGACTCATTATCAACTGAACCAGACTGTAATGCCTACATAATGAAAGCTACATTTATAAAAGAATACCTTTGTAAAATGATTCAACTTCTAAAATGTGTATAATCCCTTCTCATTACAAGTATTCATATCTTCTCCATTTTGAAATACTGTATCATTTCGACAAACATTGTTTTCCTTCTGATTTTTGTTTAGTATCTGAACAAAAGAGGATTTCGATTTTTGGAACGTGTGAAGAAATCAGTTCATGAGATATAATTTTGCCTTTTCGCACATGAGTAGTTTAAATATGTTATTCAATGTTATCTTGAGGCACAAACATAAGGCACGTAGGTTAGAGAAGTCAAAACTACATACTACTCTGCTACCTCAAATCTCTTTCAAAATATGTTACTGAATTACATCATGGCAACTATACTTTAATTAAAGAACACTGGATTTTAGTTGTAATCAGGGTCCTATTACACAAACAGCACACAGTGACTGTACAAATACAAGGAGTCCCTGAATATACATAGATGATACCACACATGTTTTCCAACAACACAAAAGTATCTGTGTTTTATAGCCCTACTTGGGGGAAGAGAGAAGCACTTATTTTCTTTCGGAGTTTATGCTAAACCAACCTCTTGAAATAAAAGCTTCAATAGATAACAACTAGAGTTTACACTTCACTTTTCCTCTCCAAATACAGGAGGACATTAGCTTTCCCCTCCCCTCACTACACTTCTCTTTTGCATTCAAATATTTCCACCCCTGCATAAAACCGACTATTATCATGCAGTTTTGCAGCCTTTCCTAGGTTGGCACCCAGGAGCATAATCCTGATTCACAAAACAAAAACATCTAATTACTCCAGCTGCATAATTCATTGGTCCATAAATAAAAGTTGGCCAACCCATGATCTTATCTGACAGACTCCAGGGAGCAGGTGTGGGAATCTTGCTACAGGCTTTGCAACCGGAGGGTCAAGTGCTCCGCTCGGGCATCTCGGTCTCGCCAAGGAGAACAAGGGCTAAGGAGAAGATGCCATCTTGCAACTCGGAGCTCCTACGCTTGCAGGCAGTTAGTCCTGCCTTTGGTGGCTCGGTCTGTTCCCAGGTGAATCATTTAACGAGAGGTTTCTATCCGAGCTGTGATCCTCCACAGCCTCGCACGCTGCAACGAGCCACACGCGCTTTGTGATTAACTGAACTGCAGTAGTAATGAGCAAGGGAAAATACTTCAATTGGCAAAACTGTAAGTATATACCGGAGGTTTGCTCCAACTGCATTGAAAGGCAAGACTGTAATTTGAAACTCAGACATTGCTGAGATGAAAACACCAAGTATTCCTTACTTTGCATCTATTTTTCCTACAATGCTGATGAAAACGTTCACACTATTCTGGCAAACTTCCCAACAGAAACCTTTCCGACACTGTCTATAGAGAATCTCTGCAGGTCCTTTTATTATTGCTTGTTTGCTTTAATTTACCAGAGTTGCTCTTAAGTACCAGCTAACCTTTGAAAACCAGCATCCTGTTAGTTTTCATGATCAAGTATCTGCAATTCACTCAATTAAAATAAAGAGGAGACTTGGGCCACTCTCGGTGCCAGCTAGACCTTATGGTCTCTCATGAATTTCAAACGAAAATAAATGATTTTTAAAAGAACTATGAATTGGGTTCTAACGTGTAACATCTTACCACATAATAAAGACTACGCCGGAAAACATTTCCATCCTCAGCAATGTTTTCATTCCGCGTTATAACAAGCAGGAGTGGCAGAGGCTCCTCAACCCAGTGGCTCGGGCACCGCTCATCTTCCATCTCCCCGCTCCGGCCTGCAACCGCTCGGCAATAGACTCACTTTCTCACTAGAAATGTCATCTCGGAGCTGAGAAACCTTCTTGACAAATATGTTTTTGAAACAGATGCATTTTTGCTAAACATTTTATCTTTGACAAAAATACATTTTGACAGACAAAGTTTCATTGCAAATTTTCTTCACAAGCTCTAATAACACGAAGTCAGACTTTCAGGGCCTAAGCGGGGGAAGCTGCTCAGCCGAGGCCTTGCTGATTGAGAGGGGGTCTCCCCGGCTAACGCCACGACCGCTGCTGTTAACGGCACTAATGGAAATTCACCTGTGTTTACCCCAAAACAATAACCTACCAGTCCGCCGGCATTCAGAGCAAGGCAGGAATGGCACCTAAACCCATCTCATCCTCCTCAGCTGGTCTTCACAGTCTGAATGACTACTTCGTGTACTTAAGTAGTAATTAACAACAGAAATGTTTGGAATAAACGAGTAAGGACAGGGCATTTGAAAAAGAGTTAACAGATGTCCTTAACATTGCTGCTGGCCTAATAACATTGCTGCAGTAATTTATTTGATGTGGAGTTTATTTAGCTGCTGCAAACATATAGGGTTATAATAATCATAAGCAGGTTGCATTAAGCACAATACATCTTGGACACGTAACATAGTGTTAAAAATAATCCCAGAAACAGAATGCCTTAAAGATATTATATATGCAATATCTTCTACAATCTGATTGTGAAAAGCTAGCCAGAAAGCATCTTTCAGACTTTAAAAATTATTTTTAAAAATGTAAAAAACAAGACTTCTTTTAAAGATAATTTTGCCTGTATTTTGGGATAGCAAACATTGAATTCAAACATCAAATCCTGGCATACTTCAGTAAGCTATCAGCACAGCAGTGCTGCCTTTTTTCCTTTGAAAAATGAAAGAATTAAATTCAAAACAAACAACTTCAATTTAACACCAAACTACAGGATAACCAATCTTAAAAATGTCAAATTGTAATGGATCTTAATACCCATATAAAACACAAAAATAGTGGCATTGTTCCTTGGTAATGCATAGCAACCTTACAGAATTTCAGTGAAGGAGAAAGAAGGGAAAAACACCTTATTACTTCTAACTCCTGCGAGCCATTTTGGTCTCCAAAGGTTTTAGACTGCCTCAGGCCATGTGTCTGCAGTGTTTCGGGAAATGACTTGCCTTCGCACGAACACTGCTATGTTCTGCAGCACTGCTGCCCCCCAGCATCCCCGCTCAATTTCTATTTAACTCTTCCTTACCTGTATCAGCCTCCCCCCCCTCTTTTTTTTTTGCAGAAAGATTTTAGAAAGGTTTTGCTTAAAAAAAAAAACAACCACAAAACCAGAAATCAAAACCCCCTCTGCTTTTTCTGACAAGTTTTCTCTGAAACAAATAGAAGCAGAATTTATATCTCAAAATCTTTGAGAGAGAAAGGAAATACATTTTAAACTAAAATACTTGGAAACAAAACTAGTAGAGCTAGCAATCATCATGGAGCTTTGAAGTTTGATATTGCTCAAATGTTTGTCTGTTTTACCTCGGTTAACAAAGAATAGTTAGAAAACAAAGTCATCACATCTCCATGTAAAACAATCGCACTACTCAAATTCTTTCCCTATCACTCCATTTAGATTTTTAATTACACTCCTGACACCACATAACAGGCTACGATTAAGTCCCTGGATAAGGCCTTATAACTATTAACTAATTGTCTTAATAGCATTGTATTAAAGGTAATAGGAAATAACCCATTCATACATAAAGACAAAAAAATAATCCTCCTTCTTAGGAGAGATGTTAGCAGAGATGTTTTGTGTTTCCCTCTATTTTTTGTAAAGATTCAAGGCAGTGCACTGCAAGCTATTTTGCTTGATAGCTCTTTTAAAAACCTCCAGAAAATTCTTAGCCAAGGTCACTGCTGATTGCCTCAAAATATGACAGTGTATGAGGCTACTAAAATATTCTGTTCGTCTCAGAGGTTGAGTAAGCAGGTCTAACTAAGAGGAAAATCAATGTAATACTTCACAGTGAGGAAGAAAATGGAAAATAGTTTAGCAGTTAAGTGGTTAATGCAATTCCTAAGTGTTCAGCAATCATTGCAATTTAGTGCCATTTCGATTATTACACAATAAACAGACCATGTTGTCTGGAAGCAAATTTTTATGAGTATAGCTGAAGGGGTTGCAACTTATTTAGCTGCTGAAACTCTAAGGGAAAGAACATTTCTGAATGCTAACACTACAGATCAGAAATATACAGGTACACTAGAAAGGTTATTTTTAGGTCACTACTATGGTAACTAACCACACTGACCTTTAAAATTAGTATGCAGTTCAAGAAAAATGAAGTTCAGTAAAATGTTCTTTAAACAGGACCATTTTAATGAACAATATTGCACATCCTTACAGCAGAATGTTGACACTTTTTAGAGCTATTAATTTTACTTTTGTGTCATAGCATCATAATATAATGTATGATTATAATGATGCAGAACTGGCTAGGATAAAACATGTAAACAGACAGAAAACTAGTTAAACTATCATTAATTTATATTTAAAGAATTTTTTAAAATTAAGAACGGCTCTATTTCTCTTTGTAGAATGAAACTGTTGGCTGGAGGAGGACTGTTTTTCATATAACTGAAAGTCATGGAAACATTCAGAATAGGTATAGTTAAAATAATCTTATTTTGTCTCATTTTGTTGAAATACAGAATTTTAAGTGGATTTCAACAGCAAACCCAGTTCTGCAATTCGTACATTTAAAGATAAATATGTGAGAGTTATGTTCAGGGCAGATGAGTCAAATAGCACAACATAAGAGTGTATGGTTGACAGCAGCAGGGACTTAATAAAGAAAATAGTATTTTGAACAAAAGTACCATTTGAATCCAATGTACTAATATTTACTTAGACAAAACTTCAACTAGAATAACAGTTTTAATAAATAATATATTATATATCAGTCCATTAGGCAGGAAATGGAAATCAGACTTTGGCTGGTCATGAAGGTGTGCTGGCTGTTCCAACAAAACCAGTTACAGAAAATACATTAACAAGCAGTATGCTGAAACTTCGGAAGGTCCAATTTACCTCGTCAACTTACAGTCATCAAACACAAACCACAACTGTCCTGATTTCATTAAGATTAGTCTCAGCCATGTTTGAGGCAGCTTACAACGCTATATCAAATGGCTATGGTAAAGCAGACACACAGAAAATTATAGACATGTATGTCTATATCTGTGTGTACAGAGAGAGAGAGATCCACACAAGCATTTCAGTCTAGGTTACATTGTAGACCTTTTTCAGATTGTGGCTCTTCCAGAAGAATAAAACATTAATTTCAAAAAGTTAAAGTTATATCTGCATTTTTTCAAGACTCAATATGCTTCTGACCAACACTGCTCTTGAAGTGACTTTTACATGCCTGGACCACAATTTCTACAAAAAAGGGGAAAAACTCTCTACAGCTAGTAGGATTCTGGGTCACCGGTACAGTTTTCCTGTGTTCCTTGAATACCGCATTGTACCCACACCTTTTTGTCAGTCACAGGCAGGACAGATGGGTGCTGGTCAATCAGTAACTATATCCACCTCTAAGCCCCATCTGAAAATGAGCTCTCGTACAATATCCGCTGTACAAAGACACAGCAAGGGACAGGCACAATTAGCAATCTAACAACAACAACAGAACACAAAACAAACAAACAAACAAACAAAAGATGTATGCTAAGCCGTACTAATATCCTCATTTTACAACCAGAGATCTCAATGCAGCCAGTGGAGTGAGCTGGTTCCCTTCGCGGGGCACCCAGGAACCTGCAGCTGACAGCAAGTGGATCCACACCGGTGCTGAGGACTACCAACACAGATAGGAAACCTGATCTTACCCGTGCTGGGTTGAATGAGAATGTAAATGTTTTCCAGGTTAAAAAAATCAATTGAGAAAGCACAGAAGTATACATCTGACCTGTCCATGTTTAAAACTAGGCACGCAGAGCAAGTTGATTTCTTCTCCATTGGTGCTAATGGGGCTACACTAGGAGCCATAGTCATTTTTAAAAATCTAATTAATATTTACAATAGCTTTTCTTACTTAAAAAACCCCAAACCAATATGTTTATAAACAGGTAGTGACATGTCAACATGGTCTTGTTTCCAAAATGTAAAGCAAAATCTTAAACTTCACTTTTCTGAAAACTGAAGACCTACTCGTTAGCCTCCTCCACCTTTCCATGGAGTAATTTTTGAGTAAATAATCAAAATTGTCCTTTTTTTTTGAAAGCCAACCAAGACTCTGAGTATTATTCTTGACATCTTTTAGCCAAGATTGCTTATAGCTGTTGGCCACTGAATGAGCTTATTTAAGGAATGGGAGGCTGTAAGTGTGCCAGCCACATGAGAATGCTAAGCAAGAAGGGAACAAGCTAACACAACAGGTAGGCTGCCTGTATGGAAAAAATCTTCCCCAAATCAGTTTCTCATCAAGACCATCAGGAAAGACATTCATTCTGCTGTACTATATGTTGCAATCCCCAAATGTATGTTAAAATAGATCCAGGTTTCACTGACAGGTTATTTTTCATTTTGTTACTTGACTGGTATTTACACAAACAAAATAAAATTTCAGTTAAACCAGAAAAAAATGCTTGTGTAAGTAGTAATTTGGAAGTAAGATTCCACCAGTATTACATATCCCAGCTTGACATAATAAGAGAAACATGAAGCATGAATAATTACTGTCTGACACTAGGAAAAACGATGGTGATTAACTACACAGATTTAGCTTTAAAATACAGATTTCACTGCACTATCACGGCCACATAAAAGTATCCAGCTTTAAAAAGAAACTGGTAATTCAAAGGTGACAGTGGAGGGGGGGTTTGTATGTATAAATATATATTCTTTTCATCTATTTAGTGTGCAAATTTATTTAAAATACAATAAAATGACAGGCAGGTCTAAAGACTAAATACAAAAATATAAGAATGTCAAATGAACAAACTTTTTCACTCTGCAGTTTTTATTTTATTATTAGATGCTATTCCTAACTTGTTAAAATTGATCAAATAGAAAGCTGTGAATAGAGAAAAAATTAAGCCAACTAGAAAAGTGTGACTTGGATTTAATATTTTATAATTGCCAAGGGACATACTGAGATCAATGAATTTTTGCCCGAGATGAACGTCAGAAAGAGATGTACTTCAGTCTTTTAGGGAACATTGGTCTATTTAATTCTTGTGTCTGATGCATGTGAAATATGCCTGTCTTGGCCTTCTTTCTTGCCTCAAGGCCACGCCGGAGGCAGACATTACCACTTTTAATAGGCCGCCATCTGAGGAATGGCAAGGGATCCAATAACCCATCGACTCTAATGGATTTGCCTGTTTATTCACTTACACCTTTTTTGCAGCTCATTTTAGTTTTGCATGCTGAGTTGTTTCACTTTAAATTAAATGAATAGAAACAAAGGGGAAAAGACTGTGCAGCTAATAAACCATGATTATTTTCGAAGTTCTTCGCAACAGGATCCTCCATATACCAAGGTGCATCACTTGAGAACAAATTCACTGCTGCGTTTTTCCACTTGTTGTCAAAATTAACAAAGCTTCTTTTAAATTTACTGAGACAAAAAGTAGGTTATTGCAAACTCTTGCTTATAATGTAGTAATAATTTACAGCTGTATAAAGCACCTAGCTTCAAATCATTATAAGGGTCATGAGCATCTTGAAAGAATAATACAGGTGAAGTTAACGATTGTATAATATTATCACCATCAAAAATAGTATACAGTTCAATCTCGTCCTCCATGTATACTTTGAAGATCATATGTAGTACTTAACGCGTTACTTATAAACCAAATAAAGTCCCTCTAGATACAGAGGAACTCTGAGTAATAAAAATTTTCACTACATTTGATCCTTAGGAAAAATATACATTAAAGGCTAAAACTTATTAGGGGATATAATCTCTATATTTGGATTGCATTAATATTTTGTTCCTCTACAGGAAAGTTCTTCCTCCCTATCCTTGGGAGAAAGCATCTCACCCTCCACAACGTGTGGGTCCTCTGCTAAAGCTACTGTTCATCAGTCTCTTTTTACAGATCCATCAGTTCAGGTGCTTCGCTTTTCTCAGAAAGGCCAAAAGAAACTTACTCAGGGGCCATCACTGCAAGTCTCAGCTTCAAAATAGCCTTCAGTTAGTTACAAAGAGACCTTTGCTCCAAGTTTGGTTGAATGTCAGCGATCCCAGTGCTCCCCAGTCTCCATCAGTTAAGAGAGGGAGCAGACAAGGGCCAGGTGTCCCCTGCTGATGACAGGTCATTCACTGAAGCTCTGCAGGAGCCTCTGCGTCCCCACCCTGGGGGAATGCATCCCTTCTGGGTACACCAACAGCCTTCTGACAATTGCCTGCCCGGAGGAAATCACTGCCAGCTTTCTGGCAGCAAGTAAATCAAATCCAGTCAGGAGTCACCTTTTTTTAAAGGCATAAAAATAATACAGCTTCTGCTTCCGGAAAGAACAGAGCGGGCTCAGTCCCCACGGTAACCGAAATAGAGAACCTCTGGGGTCACCGCAGAAAAAACAACTGCTGAACTGTGTCAGTCCCCAGAGACTCCTACCTTAGAGGTGTAAAAAACTTTTTCTTTTCTATAATAAAATTGCATAAAATACAGCAGCACTTGGTCATTTGTTCCCTCTTCATGACAGAAATCTAAATGCATGACATCTACAAAAGACAGTAGTACACTGTAAGGTTTGTTGACCAAATTGCAGGAATATGGCTATGAAATACTAACAATGAGAGCCAAAAACTTGACAGCCAAAACTCTGCGCCACTCGGTGCCGCAGCGGCCAGGGAAAACGGAGATGCAGCAAGTCACCTGCAGTTAGGAAGCTTCTGCCCCTGTAAAAGAATGTGTGTAGCACTAAATAGCCATTAAATGGTGTAAAAACTCTTTGGGGAGAAGCAGATTAGAACAAAAAGGGCCTGTTCATTTAGAAGGGTCCATAGCAATACCAATTACGAACGCAGAAGGAAAGTGAGGCAGCTACAGGCAAGCGTTTTTCTTTTTCTCTAGGTGGTTATGTTTTCTTTTAAGGAATCACATTATTAATCTGGCATCTCCTTATTTTTGCCACGAAGACTTCACTTCCTTTCATACCATTTGCTGATCTCCTACAGATTCTTTAATAACATGGTGTGACACGGAATCAACTCACAGGCTTTACCAAGGCTTTTGGCTGGCTTTGGGGCTGGGTTTTTGGTCACTCAGTGCCTTACAAGCCATAGACGTCTGTATTTCAAAGGATGATCTATTCATTATGAAAATTAGTATCCGAGCTTTGCATATACATTCGAGCTTGGCATATACTGCCAGTGAATCTGTTTTATCTCAGAATTGAGATTGCAGTGGGAGACCTTTTTTTCTGACACAAAGCTATCATCGGGATCTCCTGAAATATACAGCAAAAATTAAAATAAGGCTTCTCAAATAATGTCAACTTAGATACTTATACATGTCTAAAGCATTAATCTGTTTATGAGACCCGTATTTTGAAATAGTTACAAATCCAGCTTTCCTTTTACAGTGCTAACCCAGGCCTATTTTTTCAATGTCTCTAAAACACCCGAACTAACAGGACAGGCACACAGACAAGTTAAAATAATCTGTTTGCTTTAGACATGTATAAGTGAATCTGCAAAACAGGAGAAGTTACACAGCAGCAGAATAATTTTTTTTCTCCCCAAATCGTATTTGTAGACCTGGATACTAACTCCCAGACACACTGTGCAAAGAAAAATGGGAACAACAGACTGAAGTTGGGATTGATTTACTTCATTAGCTGGGATTACAAGTTTAACTTACAAACCAGAGGTCAAAATTTCTCATTAACAAGGGGGCCATGAATCGCTGCAGGGCTTGGTTCAAGAGGAGACCACTCTTATTACTAACTACACATTTCAATCTGTCTTTGATGTTCTCCTTCTACCCTCCTCCCTTTTATTTTTTGGCAGAGGAGTTGATTTTAATTGTAGCTATACAACACAGCTCAGTTTGCCTGAGAGCCAGCCTCCACATCTGCAGTGAGTGCAGTTCTAGTGATATTGGGTGCAGTCCATAGCTTAGGGCTAATTTTAATGGCTCCCCTTTTCATACAAGGCTCAGATTGTTTTCCACGTGATTCCTGTTAATTTAGCTGCAGGAAAGGGCATCAGTTTTCCTTGTGAGTTTCTGATCCATACTTCTAAACTAGGTGAAATGTATTAAAGAAGAGAAATGATCACAAAACGAGAGATTCAATTTTCTACTACATCTTTAAACTGATAAAACAAGTAATCTCACTATTTTAATAGCCAAAAGAGAAATACAGGATATAAATGGCATTTTTCTTATGCCTGTATTTTGATAAGCCTTTAATTTGTGAAATGCTGTAAAGCAGCTCTTGAAATCTCTAACAATACTAAGGGTTAAAAAGGGAATGCTTACATGTCTGTATATTGTATGTTTTCAAAATCTACAGATTCAAACTAAGATTTCAGAGTACATTTGTCAAAACAAGTAAGAGTTGTGTGCATTATAGCAGCAGATGGTGTAGTATACCATCAAATAATAAAACGTTTAATGTTTATTTTCTGGTTTTGATGAATAGAACTAAAATAACTGTAAATAGTCAAAGGTAGAGTATTTAAACAGCTGAAAAGTGCTCATTATACAGGATGTACTACATTTTTTAAAGGAAAACATGCCACTGATGCTGGCTAAACAGCTGAAATTTTCCTATATTACGTATATTTAAAATCGTAATCAAATTTGCCTCAGCGAAGTTATACTCTATACAATTGTAACTGCCGTTAAGCATTGCAAAATTTAAAAACCCTGCAAAATTGAGCATAGTCAATTTCTACAAGTAAAAAAATGACAGAGATATCATTGTAACAGAAATATAAGATTATGGTGATATTTTTCATAATTTAAATATAGAAAAATAATTGCTAAGTGTAATGGTTACCAAAATAATTTTTCATAGATATACAGTGTCTCCTCTTTGTTTACATACACCTATTTTGACTACAAAGAGATATCATCTCCAGCTTCATACCTATTTATTACTCATAATGAAAGACAATTTTGCACATGGTAAATTCATACAGGTTTGTGATGCAAAACCCTAAGGTGAAAAGGCAGGAACAATTAGGTGAGTAATTTTAATTTAGGGCCGATACAAATTTCTATTTATTCCAATAGACAAAAATCTCCTGATTTTTTAGATACGCAGATCTATTCTGCGTTTCCCATTTTCCATTGGGCCAGTTTTCACTTCAGATGTAACACTGCAGGGTGGCATATATTAAATCATTTTCTTTTCCTTGTTTACACTAACAGTTGCTGTTAATACTCCATTTTCCAAGCTTTTCCAGTTGCCAGCCAGCGTAAAAGCATTAAAAGGTATGCTTTTAATTCACACTCTGAGCCAAGTATTAACTTTTTGTGATGGCCAAGTCAGTTCTGTTTTGTGCAAGTCTTCTATTACTAGTTTGTAACCAATCTGCCTGCTGGAACTTTTATAAAGACCCTTTGTTTGCTTCTGGAACCCAGATTTAGGGATAAGGCAAGGCGGGCTTGGTTGGCTATCGGTTTCATTCCTGTTGGCAGCACAGGTCAAGTTACTGGCCACGACTTCCAGTCACCTTTACAAAATCCACTAAAGCATCAGTAACGTCTTATCAACACGGGGTGCAACAGCTACCTTCAAGTTTCAACAGGGGGTTATCTTAACAACTAGACATCTTTAAAAGGTCATTATTGCAGTCTAATTTCAAACTGGCACCAAAATGAAGGGTTGTCTTTGTGTGGGATTAATTTAAAAACCTCAGGATTTGATGTCAGTGGGAAATAACCAGCGTGGGACTCATAATGCTGCCTTCTCCTGCTTCTGGCCAGCACCTAGGGCTAATTTCTTAGGAGATGAAAACTATGACAAGCCCTTCAGTTAAGCTGAAAGCAGGCAGCAGTCCAGTAACACCCACAGGCCTCAGAGGCATCCTGTGACCCCCTTAGAAAAGTCACATTCACTTTGCTCTTGAGAAAGGAAAAATAATGCTGGAGGCATTTTGTTTTAAACCATGTGAAATAAGGAAATGTGAGGATGTGAAAATGAAGTGAAAAAAGTTAGAATTCATTTCCTCCCTTTGCAATGGCTTAGAAGCAAAACTGGTTCATTTTGAAAGTGTGTGTAAAAATCTGATACATTCACCAGTAGGCAGTGACTACAAAATGCTTAAGGTAAAATATGTAAATATGTAAAATAATCTCTTGAAAACCATCTCCTTTTGTGCTTGAAAGCATTTTGTAAAAGCATCTTTATTTCTCAGTAGCATTAATAGAGAGTCAGAAGGAAAAGTTACTTCTTGTCAAAACAAAAAATAACAACAAAATTCAAGGTAATAGAAAAATGTTTTGCAACAAATCTGCAGAGTAGTGAAAGGGAAGAAAATTAATGCGTAAGTTCCTTGGATGACTTCTGCCCTTTTAGTATTAATCTGAATAATAATACAGGAACATGTAAATTACAGTTTCAAGATTTTAAACGGGGTTATTTTAACTATCATAGACTTAAGGCAAACCTAATCTGCCAAGTCTTCTCTCTTATTTCATTCTAAAACTATGCCTCACTTTTCACTTGTATTATGCCTTTTAACTTAGATGGGCTTTTTATCTCCTAGCTAAGCAGATCCAGTCTAATTTCCTCGTTCATATTAAAGGGGTGTACACAAATGTACATTCAGCCTGTATATTACTTGCTACAGACTGCTAATCTTGTTCCAAAATATTCTCATTAATAAAAGGTTACACTTTGAGGAGCCATTAGAATACTCAAATTAAGAGTACGTGAATACTTAAAACTTTTATTCTTTGTCCTAAATTCTTGAGCTGTATTATCATATTACCAACTATATAATCAAAGCCGAGTAACAGAGAATTCATTAATACAATTTTCAGAAAATGTTTCACAAGGTCTCAATTCTGTGAAATTAATTCCAGCATTAAAAAAAAAAACTTGCCTTGATTTGTTATTTATTTTTTTTTTTTTCCCTTATTTGAAGAAGGAGGAGAACAGATAAGGAAAGCTAAGGTAAGGAACATGTAAGGAAGAAGACAGGAAACAAACGTAAAAGAATGGGGATCTTGGGTTACTGCAACACATAAAGAATGATCCTTCTCACATAAGACTACTGGGAGTTGGCTGGAAAAATTCACATGGTATCAGACTCCAACACTGAAATGTACACAAACACCTTCACTAAAAAGGAAATAATGATAAACTGGAATTATTTTGAGACATGGCAGAATCTATACAGTCCAGTTTCTTTTAAAAACCTCTTTCAAATAAAAAAAAAAAATAAATAATTCAACATCAGTAATAATAAATAAGAAAATAAATTATTTGCAGGATCACATCCAAGCCCCACAACCAGGCTACCCCACTTATTCCACTTATTTCATTTAGGGAGAGACAGCCATGTTTACTATGTTGTAGAAGACTTCTTGCTACCTCCCCAGAATCTTAACACAACACTATGAGAAGCTGAAAGGACATCTGAGAAACTGATAATGCCAAAGAATGACATATCCAAAGCCTTCACTATTCTCTTTCCACAGGATTGCGGTTAAACGGATAAAGAGTAGGACCGGTAAAATGATGGGTCTGTATGTGTATGAAAAGGAATCAAAACACTCAGCCTGATTTTCCACCCCCGTCATCCACTCAAAGCTGATATTTTTCAGTAAACTGAGGACAGAATGATGCATCTTAAAATGCTTTTAATATGCAGACAAACTATTAATCTTAAAAGGTATGAGTCTGCCAAATTTTTAAGTCTGAAGTGCTTGCTTTAATTCAAATATTCAGATAAATTGGCTTTTTTTTTTCTTCTACCTAAGACAGCTATAGTTAATGGGTCAAAACATAATTTGCCTGTCCTGTTTGAGCTCACAGACATTTGTACAAGTGTCACAATCATTCATGTGACACTTGTCTGCTTTATTATTCCATGCCAAAAAATAAGCAAATGTTTACAGGATTTATTTCTCTGAAGCATATAAAGAACAGAAGAAAAGGGAAAGACGTGTATAAGTGTATGCAGGGAAGCTTAACAGATACCAAGACTGCTACTTCACAACACTGCTTTTTAAAATCTAAGCTGCTTCTCCTTGTGTTCTTTAAATTGTCATTAAATTATTATAAGGCTGTTTGTAATCAACTCAGTTACGGTCAGGCGTGCATTGGCCTGTGAATTCAAACCTCCTGTCCTCCCATCAGCCATTCACTTCCTCACAGGCACAGAGGAGCTTCATGACTGCAGGAACCTGAAATATCCTGAGTCTATGGGCACATCAACTCCTCCTCATCAGTTCTGAGAGAGAAAGAATGAGTACATATACGCGCTCCTTGATGGCAATCGCAGTGCAACTGAACAGATTCTTTCTGTAATTCCTTTATTTTAATTTCACAGCTGCTCTTTACTGAGACGTACACATATAAGCACTGCTAGGAAAGTATAGGAAAGTTAATAATTGTTAAAGGGTTACATGAAGATAATTGTTCTATTTCTTCTGAATTGCCAATACTGATTTTGCTGTGAGGGGGGATTATGGAAAGAAATGGAACACTAGAGACAGGGAAGTACTGTTACCAAAATAATCTAACAAATGCAAATACAGCTCGCAGTATTAACAAAAGTGTCGAGTCTAAGACTATAGACAGATGTTAGCTTTGGATCCAGCTGTGCTGATCAAAGGCTTTATGCCCCCCAGCTGCTCCTCACTGCCCCCTGCTGAAGTTATTATCCTGAAGATCTGCCAGCAGAGTAGCTCATATGAGTGCTCCCTAATTCACTCCAGGCAGTATCAGCCCATCCAACCCATACCACCTATTTACGCTCTTTAGAAAAATCCAGTTGATTTTGTCTAAAGTGAGTGCGCTTGCACGAACCATTCCACCATTAGAACTTCATTGTGGTGACCTCCATAAGAAGTCATACGGACAGCAATTAGTGCAGTTGCTTGCACTGTGATTGTTTTTCTGAAGCCCTAGAAAATAGTGACTCCTAAAATACCATCTCCCCAGTAATACAAATAAAAAGCATTTTTAAAATCAGCTAAACAAATAAAGCAATGCCTAAAACTTGACTTTTTTTTTTTCCCCAACAAAACACTCATGGAATTTTCCTACTGAACTACAGATAGGACTTACAATAGCACTGACATTTGAAAACAGCACCAACAATAATGATATAGGTCTTCCATAACTTAAAATGTGCACAGCACCAAAAACAATCTTTGTTCAAATAATACTTTTAAAAGATCACTAAGAGTAACAACTTAAACCACAAGCCAAAACATTGCTTTGTTTGGTAATTCCTGATTTTGAGTGAATAGATTATGCCTGACTGAACTTTCACACTGAAACAAGCTGAGATTTTTGTTAATAAAGACGAAACTAAATATACAAATCAGATAACATTTAGAGCTGCAGACTCCTTACCAAGATATGATACGGTCCCTTTCCAATCTATAATATGCACTTTTACATTTTAAATATGCAGGAGAATTTTGGATCATCTTGCAGTTATTTTCGGAGGTATATTTCAAGCCATACAACACACGTTTCCCAACCTTATCAAAGGTGTCTACTGTTACACTACACATGTTAAAACTGTTCTTTAAATACTAAATACTAATCGTGACTATATTTTCAATTGGATTTCAGTCTGCTCTAGTAACTTCTCTCTTGAGGTGACAAACTGGCAGTACCTGAATTCATTACAGCCTGATTAATTATGCTGCTTTCATACAAAGGGGAAAGAGACTTCAATCAGAAATGGTAACCTTAAACAGTACCTGTGCAGCAGTGTATCAGAATATCAATTCCAGATCCACGCACCTTTCCTTTGCTTTGTGAATTCTTAGTAATTACTTCTCCCTTACCTATCACATAGGTCAGCTCAACTGCAACCGGTTGAATAACTAAAGGAAGAGGTGCAGAACATTTCAGTTCTAGTCAATAGATTTTCTGCAAGTTAGCAGAAGATACTGAAAACTGTATCTTATGCTCTCCACTTGCTTACCACAACCCTAACTCCACTACACAATCAACCTTTTTCTCCCCCAGCTAAACACTAAATACAGTAGGGTTTGGGGAATAAATGGGGAAGAGAGGAGTGGAGTCATATGTCAGAGACCTCTTTTCTCATAGAGCCGAGGACTTGTCAAATTTTCGTCTTCTACAGCTTTCACGATGATTTCCTTAAATTATCCAGAAACTGAGAACCATCTGGCTATTCCCTCCTTCTAAAGCAGGCCTATCACCAGAACATACAGATGGCCCGAAACATCCCTGTACCTAGAAAGCGGTACTGTTTTTGCTTGCTTTCTTTTCATGCTTGTTAACATGCAAAGGCAAATTAATAGAAGACAAGAATCAGACATATGTGTCTAAAATACATGCTGCATAATTAAACGGAGAATGAAAACAAATCAAAGGTATATATGTTCAAATAGTATTTTATTGTTCCTTTACATAAAGGAACAAGGAACTTGGCAAATATTTCTTATGAATAAAGGCCCATCTTCACACAAGTATGGGTTATGAATAGCGATGAACAAGATAAGAGCACATAGGATAAAGTCAACTGCAGTAAGCCACAGAGAGAAGCAGAGTCAGACTGACAATGGAAGAATTCCCATCCTACTGGGCTGCAGCGTTCTCTATACGATCGTTTAATGCCAACGCGCATCAGCATTTATACTGAAAGAGACGCTTTAGAGAAATATTTTTAAATGCAAAGTTTGGGATATCTCTTTCTTTTTATATGGATAATACTCAAAGCATATTTCTCTCTACAGACTTAGGTCTCTCGTGCTTAAAGTCTGTAACATGCCTGTGTGCTCTGCTGCTAAGGGCGATTTAAAGAATCTGCTGTACCTACAGAATTGTATTATGAAGATCCTAGAGGGTATGACTAAAACTTGTTGAAATTAAGTTCTAGGAAAATATAGAAATGTAGGTGATTGGTTAGGGTTTGGTTAAAGTCAAGAACAGGAGGTGCTCCCAGGTCTCCCTCTCATAGGCAATTGTCTCTAATCATAAATACATAGGGTTGACTGTGGAATCGGGTGCTTTGGAGAAAAGTAACAATGCATTAAAAATATTGCCAGACCAACACGCTTCCTTCTCTCATTTGAAGCCAAGATTGTCCTGTATGAATAAAAACTGCAGGAAGATAGCTTAGACTGGCACTCCAGCAAAAGGAGCTGGCTCTACCTGCAAACAAAATGCAGCAACAAAATATCATCCCTCTCGTTCTTCACCTAAGGATGCCACTGCCCTCTTTTAACTAGGTACAATAATGCTGCAGCTAACACACATCAAGAGAATTTACACTCTTAAAGCGTAAGTATACTATCAGCTTGCAAAAGAAAAAACTAAACAGGAAATAAAATTTAAAAATAGATTCTTTAATAAATAGTACTGTTTAAATACTTAAGGCAGCTCCTCCTGTAAACTCTCATCTTTACCCAATTTCTGTAGACAAAAATCTGATTTTTGTTATCGATAAGATATTTAAAAACATTGAATAACAAACAGAAAACATTTTGTGAATTAATTAAAACAAGATGTAAAACCATATTATTAAGTAATTCTTCTAAAGATAATTAAATATAAATAAAAATTAAATTCGTTTATTTTCAACTATATTGTTGCCTTCTTTTCAATATTTCTCAGAATATATGTCTGAACAACAGAGATGAAAAGATGTACACAATATTTTATCAACTACTATTAACTTTGATACTAGTATATGTATTCATAGATAAAAATATATGTATTCCAAAGATATATAAGCCCGGCACAAATTAATCTTAAAAACTGCGGCAGAGAAAATATCTCCTTCAGAGATTCTTTGAGTTGGCTGGCTCAACCAATCTGCTATGGCCATTCAACCAGTTAAATAAATTTCTATAATGATTTCACCATTTTAGGCTGCCTATCTGCAAGTTCTTACTGTCAACATGAATTACTCTGTATGCTGCAATTCCCCCATCAATTGAGACAAAGTATGACTGTTGTAGTGTTCTGTTAACATGACATGCTTCTCATGTATCTGTATTCCAAATGTCAAGACGATACGGCACAGCCAGCCAGAAGTGTTCTATTATCAGATTTAGAAGAACAATTCACACTAAAGGGCAGACTTCAGAATAGGTAGGTAAAGCATTTTCTTTGATATGCAATCTCTAGTTTGGTGTCAATTCTGAACAACTTCTTCATGTTATGGTGTCTTTCTATGCAACTAGAGTGTAAGCCGCTTAAGGAGGATTAATCTGACACAGCTTGATTTGTCTGTTTTACGTGATGCTCATTCTAACCAGACATAAGTCAGGTAGATTTGTCGTGAGAGGGAGAGAGCAGAGAGGGTAGAAAGAGCTATTAATGAGTCGCTTTTGGTTTTGTTTTGTTTTTCTGGAGGTAAATTGAATCAGAAATTCAGTACAAATCAGAATTCTTCAGAAAAGAGCTGCTCAGATACACCACTTGAATGCTGGAGATAAACATACACCTCTGAGAACCTTAAAAAAGTATATAATTTTTGTTAAGGTTTATATGATTACACATTTAATTTAAAAAGTAATGCCTCGCAATATATAGTCTAATGGAACAACTCATAAGCAAGAAATTATATGGCCTTGTTGAAGAATTATTTTGAAATTAGAAGACTTATGTTAAAATTCATCATTTAAATAAGAAAAGCAAAAACCTAATTTCATAGAATCTGTAGTTGGAGAAACATTTTCACAAGAAGAAACAATGCTTTGCTTTCTCCCACCCACTCAACTTAGTACAATTCAATAAATTTACCACAGCAGCATGTAATACTTATATAGTAAGGGCAGAAACATATAAAATTATGTTAAAAAGTAATTGGTCTTGATCACCACCAGGATAAATGGTTTAAAAGGCAACACATAACCTTTAAAAGTTTTCTGAAGTCCAGAAAACCTTGTCTTTCAGTAGAGCTAGTGTAAAAAATGCATGTGACTTCATACCAACCAGGATTTACTGCTCAAAATAGGCTGAACAAGCTGAATTACAGATTACATTACATTTTTTAACATGGCACTGTAGAATAGAAACCCCAGTAGGTCAGACTGACTTATTAATCACTATAGCTAAAATAAACACTGTGAATAACATCAACTAATGGGCCACAAACTAGATCTAAGTAGAGACTTCTAAAGGTACTTGGAAAGTAGGAGTCTCCAGTGCGTATCAAGAATGTCAACCAGAAAGCATTAAAATGTTCATCAAGCATTCCTGACTTTCATTAATTGCTGCAAACTGATCAGATGGCAAACTGAAATGCAGAATGTACACAATCTATAGATTTGATTACCTAGAGACATAAAGAGAGCCAACTTTAGCCTATTGCTTTAAGACTTTACTTTGGACGCTTTAGTTAGATCTTTTTAATTAAAGAGTTTTCTAAAATGATCTATTATTGATTTAGTGATTTGGACACTGACAAATGCTCAAAACTCAAAATTATGATCTAGCATGGAATCAGATCACCTGTTGTAATTCTTCTTGCCTTTAACCAAGAAAAGCCACAAAACATGTCCCATTACAGGTAAGCTCATGAATCAACATTTTGCAATACTAAGGAGTAACTAATTGAAGACTCAGACTCAAGGTACTTCTTAAAGTAAAAAGAATAATTCTAGTTCTAGATTCTCAATCAAGAAATGAGATATTCTGATGTCAAATATTTCCAAAGATGTAATTTTTAATTACAATTTCTTCAAACACAAAAAACCCTACTTTCTATTTTAGTTTTCTTCTTCTGGAAGCCCTTCCATATTGGCTCTAAGTTATTTACGGTGTATTATGAAATGAAAAGATTACTTTAAATCTTGATTTTTTTTTTCCTGACATCACTGGCAATTATTATTGCTTTGACTACCTGCATAGCTGACAACAGTGCTACAAACAATACCTGCAGTTCTTCATTAGAGATATGTTTTGTTCCTCACTAAGATAAAAGCTAAGTAAACAGCAGCTATAGCTGAGAATGTCTTATGACTGTCAGTGTCGTCCAGGGAAGAAAAGAAAAAAAAAAAAAAACGTTGAGAAGACTGTAATTTGAAGCTCAATTAAAAACAGGGAAGGGGAAACAATGTTAAAAACATTATTCATAAAGAATTACTTATAGACATGAGAAAATGTATTTTGGCTTTGGAGACAAGCACTGGGCATATCTTCCAGGTCCATCAGATTTAGCTTACCTTGTGCTTTGTAAAGACGTTTCTTAATTTTTTTTTAACATTGTAATACCATAAAAATGAAAATAAGAAAAAGAGGTATTAATGAAAGTTTGCTAAAGACAGAAATGTAGGTCACTTATTTTATGGCTTGGGAAAAATGTATCACAGGTCAGTGATATGGTCTGGGAAAAAAAATGCCCTCTGTCAACACCTCCCCTATAGATAAAGCAGGCTGCAGTGCTGCTGTCTTTTTGATCAAGAGAAGAAATCCCACGCCAATGACTGTTTCCCCTGACAGACTGCTTGTCCTTTTTAATGTTACATGAGAGCACCAGCCTGAATTTCCCTCCCCTCAGAGCTAGTACCACTACCACTGATTAGAGATGCTGGTCTGCCTAGGGGTATTCACTTCTTTGGCCAAGGCTGTTTAACCTGTTGTGCTCCTTTTATTCCCTACCTTCTCCTTCGGAGACAGAAACTTTGCCCTTTTTATGGATCTTACAGTATGCTCATTCTCCTCTAAATTGTTCAATAATTGGTCCATCACACAGAGGTTCAGCTCTTGTTATGCTTCTGGCTTTGCAGGAGACCGTCATGCTCAAAAGGACTGGAGAAATACCTCTTTTATGGATAATTACAGCGTGGGCCAACATCATTTCCATGCTGCTAAAGCATGGAAATCACTATTTATTATACCTTCTACTTTCTCAAACACAGTTGCAGAAAATCCCATCATTCTTTTCATTTCCCTTCCCATACAACACTCCTGTTCTTTGTCCTTTTGTTTGCTGAGGTAATTATTATACCAAGATTGCTACAAATAGAATAACAAAAACAATGGCAAAAGTAGTGGTAGAAACAGGTCTATTGCACTACCTCCTTCAGAGGTTTTGGTCAAAGTTCATCATAAAAATGAGAGGGTGATTTAGGGTAAGATTTCCCAAAGTGGTTCAACAGCCTAGGAGTCTGGCTCTTAAGGACTTGGACTCTTAAATGACCTAAAGTTCCCACACAGTTTTTATAATAGTTTAACTTAGTTTTAGTTAACTGTGAAATATGTGTGTGTGGATTCACTCATGCTTGGAAAAGTGCTGATATGAAACTAACTTACCAGATAGTGAAACAGCTCCGTGGGACTAACTGCAGATTCCCGCAAAGCAGCACCAGTTAAAAAAGGTATGCAAGTCATAATTTTATTCAAATCAATGTAGCTTCACATAGACCAAAAAGTGAGATTTTGCTCCAGAGACAAGAGGAAAAGGAGGGGAAAAACCCCAGATTGACTGATAAGTCATGGAAATACTCATGATAATTTTATCACCAGAGTCCCTCTAGACTGTGCTTTTTTTTTAAGTTGTTCCTATTTTTTAACTTATCTGCTTTGCTTTTCAACCATCTCTCCCACTGTCTATATTTAAAAAAAAAACAACAACAACAACAACAAAAACCCACAAAACCCAAAACTTTCAAAAAAATAAGCCAAGGCCGGGGAGCTGCGCTCTGCAGTACTCCGTGATGCCCTTCCCTTCCTATTGCACCTCCCCTGCAGCAACTGGCTGCGAGCCTGTAACTTGAAGGCAAGCAGTAACTAAGTAACTAATAAATAAGGAGTATACCACGAAAGTAAACAGTACCCTAGCTATAATTAGCTAGCACAGACAAGCTGCTGGTGGTAGATGTCTCTCCGAGTTCCCTCAGGCCCTCTCCAGCCCAACTCCCCCACAGAATCCCTTTAACCAGCATGCTCCTGTTTGACTCCAGGCGAAAGAAAAACAAACCCCCCTTTTTTTCCTAGTCACTCACTAGAACAGAGCATGTAACAAAAGGAACAGCGAGACGAAGATCTTGCTATCAGATATTTTTACTATATTATTTCTTTGAAAGCAAAATACAGCCCGTAATATTCAGGACACGTTAGGACACTTCATAAACCTGCATTTAACACACGTTGGAAGCCCCAAAGACTTTTATAGTCAAATAACGTGAGACTTTTCAAAGGCATGCAGTATGCCTCTTTCCAGAAAGTAAATCCTGGTTTTGTCATTAAAAAAAAAAAAAAAGAGAAATAAAGTATTTCCTACATCAGAATTGGTTACAGATTAGCAAACCCAGCTTCGTACAATAGGAAACACGACAAGACTGACAGGAACACTGACATACCCCGCGATCCAACAAAAGCTTACTGTGTGTAATTAATGTTCTGCACGAGGCATGTTACTAACTTCAAACAAACTAACCACTGTGCTTAAAGTTAAGCATATGCACATGTCCTTGCAGGTTTGGAGCTCAAACACTTAACTTCTCGTGAATGTGGCCAAACAGGACCCATTTTACTATCTCTCCTACAAAAAAAAGGACTGCTTATGTAAACTTGAAACAGTTTCTAACAAGCTGAAAGACTACTTCCACCTCAAAGTTTAAATATTTCAGCCACACCTTTGAATTTTATCATTTGCAAATTTTTGCAAAATTCTGGAATAGGAATGTGGACAGTAGGAGACTCGCCAACATATGTGGAAGAACTGTGAATTCCCAAATCAAACAAGTGTTCCCTCAAAATACTCTTACAATACAGGATAGATCATAGGAACTAAAAATACATCATGTTCACCGAACAGTGAAGTCCATCACAATAAATGTGCCTGCACCACGAACTGCTGATATGGTGTAATTTCATAATGACACCACTTGGGAAACTTGCAGTAGGGACCTGACTCTAAAATTTGTGCACATATACATATGAATAATATGCACACATTAAATACTCCCAAACTGATAAAGAAACAACTTAGACTTACAATACAATCTTGGAAGATTTATATACAGTAAAAGGAAACCATGAAAGGCCTGTCTTCATTCCTCTTTCTTACACACTGAGCTTTTTTTTTCCTATTAGAATTATTTAAAATGAAGGGATAATTTTTTACTACACATAGTAAGACAGCAAGTTCTGAATTAAACGTTTATCTGTCATGTCATGCTTTTTTCTTTTTTTTTTTTTTTCATTCAAGAGCCTCTCCTTTTCTTAGCAACATAATATTGTAAGGCAATATCCAGCCGTAGCATAATGAATAGTGGTGGCAAGATCCATTTGCAGAGCTCCTGCAAGACTTCAGAAACCTTGTACAGATAACTTCACATTTTCAAGAAAGAGGATCTTGTCTGATTATTCCAAACTGTTTTCTCTGTACCTTACATTATGAAATGTGAGAGATAAACTCCCAGATAAGTTTAATTACTCCATAGGAAGACATTCTCTGAAATAGTCAAGACTTAACAGAAACAGTTTAGACACTGTTGTTTGGGAGGGGGACCTGGACAATGGTTTGGTTCTATAATTTACATCAAGTCAAATAACAGAAAGTTCTGTTCAGTACTTCTAGGTATAGTGTTTACATTAGAAGTTGGCAACAAGATTCCCCTGAAGTTCAAGTCTGTTTGCCTAAAGGCTCAGGATAAACTAAATGTTAAATTATTGTTACCCTAATTGTCACTCTTTGTATGACCAATATATCAATTGACTTCCTGTAAAGAGTCAGGCTGGAAATATCCAGAATGGACATCCTAAAATTTCAAGTTCTTCAGACTGTTTCAAAGCCTCAGCTTCAGTAAAGGAAAAAAAAGAAGAAAAAAAAAAAGAACTATTTCACAAAATTTATCTGGCATTGAATGGAATGGAAGGGAGAAGGAAGTTAATCTATTTGATCATTTACCTGACTCTTCTAGAAGAGGATCAATTAAAAGGGAAACACTGCCACTTTAAGATAAAGGTCTGAATCTTTCCATGTATATATTGAAAAATTACACTTTAGAAATATTTTGTTCAGGTTTTAAAAATTATTTTCATTGACATCTAAAAATGTCATAGCACCTTGGGCCTTACGTTCTGAAGTCAATGGAGAGACTCAAGTAGATTTTGACAAACCCTCAGCTAGACCCTTTCAGACTTTCTTTCTCTTAGTCCTATCAGTTTTATTTAGCCAGAAGAAAGAAAAATTCTGGAATTGTAAGTGTCAGAAAAATAGAGGCTGCAAAATGTAGTTTATCCTTCAGTGCCTTAAAATCAGGAAGACAAATGGAAAAGACAATTGAAAATACAGAAAAACCCAACCTAAACCCAACCCACTAGCAAAAACCCAAAAACCAAGCTCACATACCCTCTGCCCCCATGAATCCTCAAGGTAGCTGCCTTTTGGAAGAAGAAAAAACAATACTCTCTCTCACATTAACAGACCTCTATAGGGATTGACAAATAATGGATGAACTATTAACTACTCAAAAGTCATTTCGCCAAGTTCTCATTTTCCATGCTGATAAGCCACACGCACTATATTTATGAAGTATCCATAAAGATTGTATTTAATATTACCACAGTGATAAAATTACTTAATTTTTAAAAAAGCAATCTTTTTTTTTTTCCTTTTTTAACCAAGGAGGAGGATTTTAATTAAAAAAAACCAACAAAACAATAAGACTCCAGTAAGAAACTTTTGAAAAGCAGAGAAATGCATGCTTTAATAGTCTCCTTCTGTGTGCCAGATGAACATCATGCAGTCAGGTGGGATCAACTACCATTTCCATCTCCACATGAAGTAAAAATCGAATTTGTCTTGGCCAATCAGGAAAAATGATTAATATCATTGAACCGCTGTCAGAATATTTCATGTGACATAGATCAAAAGAATAAATACAGTATGCAAACCTGTTCTTCTAGCATAAAATAATGTTTTTGCTGGCACAGACCCACTTTCTATTTTCTTGCATTGTTGTCTGGCTTTTTCCTCCTGTCAACTGAGATCCATGCAAAGCTGTTCTACTGCCTCCTGACTCATTGTCTGTATTCCTGCCTGTTTGCAACAGGCACAAAAATGTATTTCTGTACATCCACTCTAAATTAGAATTATTAATCATCAATGTAAACATAGCATTATCCATCATCTTTAAGCTCCCTATTTTTTACTGCTAAGTCTGTAAATGCGTTGCTGTTTACAAATCTTGTTTCACAAAATAAAAACAGAATTCTAAAAAAATAGAATGTATTCATCACGAACTAAAATACAGTTTGAAATTTATTTTAAAAAATATAAATTAATAATTTGAGCAATTTATTTTTAAATTGAAATATAATTTATTTAAGAATGAGAAAAACAGGTGCAATTATTAATTAGGAGAACATATATACACTCTTTGAAAAGACTTATTTTTAAGTAGGTATTAACACAATTCTTGTGAATTATTTTAATATTTATTTGACTTTTGAAACAAGAAGTAAAGCCAGAGAAACTGAAACTAAACTTCAGATTTTTAAAGACTGATAAAGCATGTAATTCCATAAAAGATTACAAGGACAGCCTCCTTAACTTTCTTCTGCCTGCTTGAAAATTCAAACCCATATATTTACCTGATAGTTTTGGGATACCTCAAATGAAATTGTAACTGTCAGCAGCAGTGACATCCTACACCAAACCAGGTCTGAGATAACCTCTGCATTCTATCATGTCAGAGATACATGGAGCGAAGAGTGCTTGAAAAGGCAATGATACTATAAATCATAAAAATTCCCCTGTTCTGCTGTTAGTCTACAGGTTTTAAAGTGAAAAAAAGCAAGCTTTAACTTCTTGGACCATAAACATTTGCAAAAGATGTTCTGGTCTATTATATCTGCTTTCATATAACTCTAGCTTAACAAGTGTAAAGGATCTTTAGATTCCAGTGCTTTCTAAACATATCTTGACCACTTAAAACAAAAAGTAATTTATCAAGAGCCAACTATACAGTATGAAGACCAAGCAGAGACTTGAGTTGTAGAACAAGTCATTCCAAGGATCTTTGAAAGTGGATGCCATAAAATTACTTTAGTTCCAAAAAGGTGAGGGAATAGCCTTAAGATTTGCTTAGAGCATGGCAATCCCACCGTCTGGTGTTTTTCCTCAAAATAAAAGACTATTCATTTGTTCTAATTCATTCAGATCTGTCAGAAGCAGTTATGCCTCACAGTTATGTTGGCTGATGCACAAACTTCTAAATCTGCATGACATTCTTTGAGTAGACACTTTGGAGAGAACCCAATGTGCAACCCTTCTGTAAACAAAGACTTCTGCAAGACACACTATACATCTCTTTTTGTTTAAAAGGAGAAGAAAGGAAGGAAACAAGGCTGGGTTTATCAAGAGGCAGCTCTGTTACACCTTTTTAACATGTCTGACCCATTGCAAAGAGAAAATTACCTAGTATCCTGATTTCTTCTTAATATTGTTAAAATATTAACAATGGACTTGAATAATTGCAGAGGTTGCTGAAACATCTACGGATAACCCAAGCATGAAGTGAGAATGCAAGCTGTAATGTGTGCAAACAAATGAATCACATTCAGTGCTGGATAACTAAAAAGATACTGTAGTCAAAAAGTACTTTTTTCCAACTATGTCCTAGTACCCAAGTGCCTCCCAAATAATCACGAATTCTTCCTTACACTTCCACTTAGAAATCAGGAATTACTAGTAGTATAAAGATCTGACGGAGAGGAACATTAAGTAACTTTTCTATGGCTGCATTTAGAAGTCCCTCGTATAACAGACTTCCAAGTCTCAAACCACCATGTTAATAATGTTTTATACAAAATCTTAACATGAAAACAGCCTTAAAGTGTTCAAATTATACCATTTAAAAAATGTGGTGCCTCATACCCAAAATACATTTCACAATCACTTTAGTAATTAGCTTTTCTCTACACAAAACACCATTGTTTTAACCATAGTTGTTTTGGGACTTTCCAGGTCTGCAAGAACATTATCTTTCGGGAGTAATATAATGGTTGGAATACACTGGATGTGAAAAGACACAAACTATCAGATCTCCCTTGAGCATTGGTCCAACATATGGTCCTGCAAATTGTGGAAGACGGTGTTAGGGATAGTTTGCTGAATATTCTTAAGATGACTGCTCTTCCACTATGTGAGAAAGAGGATTTTTTCTTAGCCCTAAAATGACTGTCTTCAGTAAGTGGTGATTCACTGAACTAGCCCTGAAGCTGCCTTTGGAAGCTCAGTATTCAAAAACCATCTGTGCCAGCAAGTACCAGGAGAGGGCTTTCACTTGATATTTAAACAAATTATACCCTCAGATATTTCAAACATATACCATATTTATGTATTTTGGGATACTAGCCATAGGTCTTGATGAAAAGCCAAATTATTTAATTATTATTAAATACAGAAAAATACTTGTGTTTAACCTCTATGCTTTAGTTCGTAGTGAAAAAGAGGGACTCTGAAATATGTAAATTGTGCATTCATGTCACCTTAGCACTACTCAGATACTTAATTTGTAAAGCTACCTGACCTAGTCTTGTGATGGTTAATGCTTTAACTCTTACAATCACATGAAAATATCTATTTCATAAACTAAATCAATTTTCAATCCTAAAAGTCTTACAATTCAAGAAAAAAAATCTTGAAAATGTGAACTGAATAGGTTCAGAATTCACAAGGTAAACAAAAACAGCTCAAAATTTATTATTTTCAATCCAACATTAAAGATGCTTAAGGATACTAACTAAAGAGCTGGAGTGGTTGCTGTCTTCCCTGTCCTGTGTATGTCACCCTCTGCCCCCTCTCTGCCGCGCACCGCTGTGTACCAACACAAGCATTAACAGGGCCCACACGGCAAATAAGAATCAGGCAGCACTGCTGCCAAATGCATAACATGGTTCAGGACTCTTAGATACCTTCACTTGATAGTCATGTCTTATTTCCAAAAAGCAGTAACATTTGAAGGTATTTTCCAATACCTTTGTCTAGCATCATTAAATAAATTTTAAAAACTAGAAAATTCTGCAAATGCAGTATTTTCGACTCTGCAAGGCAGAGAAGTTGAATTCTTCCAAAGGTATAATTTCTCTTTATCCCTTCTCTCTCACTCTTGATCTAAACCGCATTATAATAATAAGCAGGTTGAATTACTGATGAGCTGCTGGCTGCTACAGAGGAAGCTATGTTTCTAGCAGATTACCTAAAATACAAGAAGATAAGAAAGGTACTAAAGGGAAAGTGAATGAAGAGCAGGTGATCTCAAGTTTGCTGTCTCTGCCTTGTTGTAAGTTCCTTTTCCAGTGCTCACTGGGCTCTAGGCCAAACTACTTCAACAAGCTAAGCAGAAACGATTCACTTTTTATTGCTGTGAGGTTAGTTTTCTGCCAATTTATCAAATGGAAACGGGTTAGCACAGGGTACAACAAGAGCCAGAGCCAATGAAAGGGAAGAGGCAGGAATGCACTACTATGGATTGAGATCATAGTCAGATTAGCTCAGGCTACTGTGTAATCACAGTCTAAAACTAGTTACACATTTGGTGGCAGCGTTATTTGAGGATCTAGCCCCTGGCTCATCCATTTTCCTATAAAATCTTTTTTTTTGCCATTTTTTGGAAAGGAATTTTTTTATATGGTTGGATGGAGAAGCAAATCAAAGAACATATATGATGTAAAAACAACCTCACTCCAAAACTGCTAATTTTTCATCTCCCCAAGTAATAAAAAAAAACCTGCCGCACCAGTACAGAAGAGGCAAATGATGGGCCTGGCCTTGATAACTTAAGCTAATTCTGCCATCTGAAAAAAAAAAAAGTCTATTCAGCTATGGCTTGAAACCAAGGAAAGAAGTCCAAATGAGCCCTGGCAATGTGAGACAGAGAAGTTTAAAGAAAACACTCTTGAACAAAGTGCTGGTGGAAAAATATTTTCAATTATGAGCACAAGCTTTTTCACATTTATAAAAGCTGTATAAGAGTTGTTTCTCTGTATACAACAAACAGTATTTGATCACACTAAACTTTTCCATCAACAACTTCTCTTAAGCAAAATAACCATCACTACTCCCTAAATTGACCCCCTGCTCAGATCAAAAGGTTATTATTAAAAAGATCCAATTTCCAAACAGAAATTGTGAGCTAGTATTTCCATTGAACCAAGAAGCTGGACTGAAATCCACTTCTCCTCCTTTAAAAAAAAAATGGTCAATGCAACTAAGTAAAATATCAAACAAGAGTTAGTTCAGAAAAGAAAAAAAGGTAACATGGAGGCGTAGGATGGTTTGTAAATGTTATCTCTTTGGATCAGCAAACATGCAGTGTTCCAACTGCCACAAAAGTAGACATATATGTCAAAAAAGATTAATGAGGAGGCCAGCAACTTCAATGACAAAAACTGGATCTTCTAACAAAAAAAAAAAAAAAGGGCAGGCCAAGAAAGCTCTTGGAAAGTCAGACCTTGCAAACAGAGATTATCAGTAGCAAGGACTTAAGGAGCTTAGAAATTGCTTAGAGAAATCAGAGGGTCATACACCATAGCAGAAGTCAGACAGCTGAAGGTGGCCTCGGGCTAAGACGATGTCTGTAAGGCAGGACATAGTCTTATAATAGTTTTCTATGTTGTTTATAAATCCAAAGCAGAGAAATTAGCCTTAGAGAGTGCAAATTTAGAGTACCTTTTTGGAGTGGAACATTTTTGAGGAGTTGAGTTTATTTCTGCGTAACAGCCCTAACAAGTAGCTCAGAAGAATAACAGAAAGAGGGAGGTTTGTAGCAGCCAACCTGCATGGCACAGCTTCCACAATACTTTAGATCCTGTCCCCAGAAAAGACATTGAATAATCCAGATACAGTATCCAAGTCCTTGAAATCAGCTTGCAGTCAGGCCTCAATGGGAGTTGGCCAGGATGGTTAGAAGCTAGGAGGAGAGGGATGGGAGCAATTCAGTCTGAACTGGCAGAAGATCCACACAGTTCATGACTCCAGGAAATCCATGTATCGGCAAAAACTGCAAGGATAATTTGGCAATTGAATAACACATTAGTTCATCAAAATTTGGGCTAGGGGAGCAACAAAAGGAAGCAAAAATCTCCAGACACCTTTGGAATTTATCACAGACCTTTATCCTCCCTTGAAACAACGTACCAGGAGAGTAAACAGCTTCTAGACAGAGAGGGAAGCTGGTCGCCGTAATCCATTCAGGCATATAGCTCTGAATAAAATGTTTCACTGAGGGTGACCACAATTTGGTTCATCAAACTATAAAAGCTTAAAAAAGATCATTTTTAAAAGGGGCAATAGACAATAAAAAAGAAATTCTGATACTTAGGAGAAAACATTCCTTTGGTCAAATAAAGACAACTGGGGAATGTACATTTCTTAAAATCTGAAGAGATCCATGTACTATTAGGAGGTTCAAATTATTAAATTAATCTTGTGTGAAAGTCAAAGCTATTGCTATCCACTTGAGCTTCTAATGAAAGCTTCTTCTGGTCTGTTACCACAAGATTTCTTACAGGTTCATACAGAGGATAACAGAATTCTTTACCAAATGTAAGGACAAAGAGGGAGACTGAAAGGAAGGGAATGTAACAAGACAACACAAAATCGAGGAAGCTCCCTCAGTCTGAAACTAATTTGACCAGAAAATGGAAGGACCTCCTACACATCTGACCTCATAAGTTTCAAATATAAACAAAATCCACTTCTATTCCTTGTTCAGCTAATTCCTTAACACTAATCTTAGCATACAAAGAGAGAAGCCAGATAAAAGCTATCCAAAATGTGAAACAAAAAGGCCCTTGGAAATGCCTGGCATTTAGACAGTCAAATGTCTGAGCCAAAACTGTTAGTCAGTTATTCAAAACAAAATGTTTGCATTTTCCTCAGAACAGATGTATAATAGGGAGAATTACTTTGATTCCTATTGTGCAGACATATTCAACAGAAACAAAAGAAGCCCAACTATATCCGTACTAAACGACACAGTACTCTTCCAGAGTTATCCAAGGTAATGCAACCACACTACCCCAGTGCTCCACCTTGGCTAATACGGATCACGCTTTTGATGATTTTGCATTCCATTGTGTAGTACAGCTACTTCTTCATTTAAGGTAACAAGTGAATCATGCTAACAAATCTGATTTTACTTATAGAACACAGTATTTGTATTAAAATTACACACAATTTAGCATAATTACAAACCCATTTTTGCAGTTGCAAGGGACAACCAGCCATTCTGTAAAAAGTTTTGACATATTCGTCACAAAACCACACTTACTGGTATTACTACAAGCTCTTGGTCCAAACTGTAAGCAAGACTACGGTTAATGTTTTTCCAGGTATGTCTTCATGCCCTACTCTTTTTTTCTGTTTTCCTTTGGATTATGCAGAGGAGAAAACCAGTACAAAGGCAGTGAATAGTTTAAGGGAGAGACTTATACTTCATGTTTAACTTATTTTTCAAATATTCTTTCACTATCTGCTGAAAGTTAATGCTTGAAAATACAACTAAGAGAACATGCCATTTTAACTGTGGCAAGATAAGCTGGACTCTCAGTCCTTCTAATTTAGTAATTCACATCGTATTTTCCAAGTTATGCAATTCACCAAAATATCAGCATGCAGCATCTCTAGTTATTCCTACCAGGTTTTGAAATTATAATTTCTCTTATTCTGTGTATAAACCCATACCTCTCCTCCTATGGTAAGCAGTCCAGGTGAATCAAGCTTCCGTTTCTTCCGGGGACCGATAGCTGCCAATGCAGTTAGATTGGCATCCCTCTGCCTCATTTGTGCAAGTTCTTGTTGCTGCATCTATGAGAGAGAGAAACTCTGTTTAATTTTTATTCTGTTGTGATTTCAAAAAGTTATTCTCAGACTTGCGAGCGTGAGGTGAAAGTCACACATGAGCAATCCCTAACAGTACTCTGCTGTTCCTAGAAATACCATTTTTGCAGCTCAAGCATGCAACCTTGCAGTAGGAGTAATAATGAAAATACAGACATTCTCTTGAGTTTCCACAGGATTTCTGCTTCCGAATAACTGTTTTGGAAAACTCTATCCTTATCCTTGAAAATTGCCTTAGCCAGTAAGTGATATATATAAGCACACATCTCCAGTTTAAGATTGATATGAAGAGTGCAAATAGCAATTCAAATCCTCAAAAAATATCTCAAACATTTTATTTCATCTCAGATTTGCTTTGAATGATTCAAATATACTTCATATTTGCTTCAAAAAAATAATATCTAATTTAATAAAACACCTCTATCTAAATGTTAGCAGAAGTTAATGCTGACACAACTTCACTACAAACTGAATTTACAATTGCTTTCTGGGATTAGGATTTAGATAACGACACATTTGACTAGTTGGTGGCTAAGAAAACAACCTGCCAGCTGCATTATGTAATATTGTAGCATGCTATACAAAATAAGATAAAATACTCCATCTATCACATGATGAAGAGGTAAGATTGCATATTCATTATAAACTGTATAATCCTTTCAGAGCATTAATAAGATACATATTCCTATGAACAATATTACTTCAGTAAATATTCTTATCATCAAAACTACACAATAATAATTGATTAGGTAACACAGCATGTGATTTTAATTAGATAAAAGCATTCATAGCTCTTAGCAATCATTCTTACTAATTTTCAAACTTTGAATTTTCAAAATCCTTCAATAAATTCAGAGGAGGTGTTTGTTTTCTAATCCCATTGATGTCATACTTGTTCCCACTTCAACAGAAATGCACAGAACACTACCTCAAGAAATTCAGTAGTGGTAATAAAAACATTGTATGATACAGGCACAATTCTTCACTAAAACAAAACTGAACAAGTGTAGATAGAAGTGTCTCAGCCATTACTTACATGTGAGCTGCATATACAAGTGGGACTGATCTATCTTGGCCAACGTTAAAAGGAAAAGAGGTTTAAACAAAAAAGTACCAATGTATGGTATCTTTTCTCCATTCACTTCCAGCTAGAAAAAGCAGGTCTGCTTCATGCATCCTATTTAGTGCATTTTTCAGGTTTATTCATTTAGCGATGCAACATATTTTCACATTCTTCAGAAAAACCCATTTTTCACATTTTTATGCTATATATTTTGCAACTTCAGTTATTATCATAACTTCAGTATAACATTATCTACAAATACACATCTCATTTATCTAGAGGATAAAAGAATTTCCCAAATACAAAAAAGAAATGTGGAAAAATACCTAAATAATAGTGCAAAGGTCTATACATACTTCTCTTTGCCAACTCATATTAGGTTTTTAGCTCAAATATCTTTGGCTCTTTTCCAGATTAAATGCCAGTTAGACAGACCTGCCCGCTTACCCTTTCAAGGTAGATAGCAACAGTGGTGAGCTCTAATCATTTACAAAGGTCATGATCGGAAGCTAGCCCGTAAGCAGTCATTTAAAATTCGATTGATCCCTATTTGTAGTCAGGGAAAGAAAATGGACATTTCAGCTGTATTGTAATTATGAGGCTTCAAGGCAACTGTAAATAGATGTGCAAATCCAGATACTGGCAAATACCTCAGAGAAGAAATTATTACTATAGTATAACATATATCTAGGAAAGGTTGGAGATAAAACTGCATATAAAAAAAAAGATCAATCATCTTTTTGCTAATTTGCCATGCTTGCCAGCCTATAAGGGTTATCACAATTATCAGAAGCCTGATGAATATTTAAGCTAGGGCCAACTGGCTTAGAGTGATCTCAGACGAAGTTGTAAAGTGGATGGCTTCACAGAATAAGAAATTTTGCACTCGAGTAAGTATTCATTTCATGGGAGGAGTGGGCCAGAAATAGAGACTGATAGATAACTGGTACCATGCAAAGTACGTGTGTGCATATATGAGTATCTTACACAGAGTCGTCATTTTCAAACCAACAGTAAGCTAATACTTACTTGGCTCTTCGTACTACCTGTTCTGGAATATATAGTGATTGTTTCAACATGTAATGTAAGCACATAGTGCCTCTGAAAAGTTGCTGTGAGAAGTATAATTTAGTATTTTTAAAAAAAGCAAAACAGGTCATTTCTCTAAATTCCACATACTGGGACAAATCCTGCCCTCGCTCTGAAACCTGCAAAGCATCTGGTGCTGTTTTACCAAGAAAACACGGAATAGCTAGAAGAGTCTGCAGAAGGGTTTCCACACCTTTATTCCTCATGTTTTTTGTCTTCTCTTTTTTATTCAGTGAGAAGAGGCAAAGATAGTTCTTGATATCACATACTAATTTTTGAGAAATGTGTTAGCCTAGCATTGATTGTCCAAACAAATTTGGTACCAGGACCAGAATTTAAACTACCATTTAGCAAATGACAGGAAACCTGGCTCAGCCTACAGAGCCAAAGGAGCTGGGCTCTCTTCTGCTGACACTGGGTGAATACCAGCAAGACCTTTCCCTTTACTCCCCTGTGCCGCTCACCCCGCTTCACCCAGCTGGCCTATTTAGGCTATAAGCTCTTCAGATGTGGATCCTCCTCTACTACATGCCTTACTTATAATCTTGCCCCAGCAGGATTAATAGACACTACTTTAATACAAATAAAGAATAGGCTGCCAGGTACAAAACCTCCAGATTAAAACAAAATACAGTTTCTGATATTGGTTTTACAGTGCACACCTTGGTATCTTACAATAGAAAAGAACAACCTTCTTCAGTAAACCTTAATGAATGTTAGTCAAAAAACATCGAACACATCAAAGAAATATGCATCATCAGTAAGATCACAGTATCCTGATGTTTTGTAAAATAAGGGCTGAAGTGCTGAAATACTTCATAAATACTATATTACACAAATGCTCATCAATCTCTTAAAAACTAGTTAATACTGGTGGGTTTTTTTTTAAAAAAAGCTCATCTGAAAGCAGAGGATCATAACATTACATTTAAAAATAATCAAAAGAATTATGATGCCGATAGTGATTACCAACAGAGGCATTCATCTTGCAGTGGTTAGTGTACTCCAGTTGGCTTAAGGGAACATCCTTGCACACTATTAACTATCCATTTGCTTACAATAAAACATCTTTGTAGTTTATGGATACTTACTAGTGAGACATTTGGCAAGATTTCTGGATGTTATTTAACATCCTGGAGCAGACAAACCACCGTTACTGGTTTCTTCATACCCCTATTCCCATTTTCTCTTCTTTCCATCTCCCAGTCACACACTTCTGTTTTTTCATATCCTATATGAGATTATCTGTACCAGTCTCTTCCCTACTCATAATCTGAATCTTCATCAAAAATATTATCCCAAATTGTAATCTTTGTTAGAAAAAAGCAGTATCTTGGCTTCTGTTCAAAAGCAGGGGACACTATAACTTTCATAAGGACATTTACACATGCAACAGGAGCTTTTCAAAATTAATGCCATGGAGGTATAAGCTATTTTTAACAGTCATAAACCCTGTTATGGTTATTGCAGGTATCTTGCAAGAAGTTTAGGAACAGCCTAACAGTTTTGTGGGAGTTGTGCTATTAATATAGATTGAATTACTCTGGTTTGGTGTCAGAGATTACCTTTAAGACGTACCTCTTGTACCACCAGATGCCAAATGCATGACCCTGACCAGTGGAGATTTTTCCCCAGTATACTCTGGCACTGTATTCTCTACGTCAAGTAGAAATGACTTCGCAACCAGTTTTGCATACATAGTTCCAAAGTAATCACTCTATGAATTCTCAGTGCTAAGAATAATGCAAATTAAGTGTGGCAATCTTCAATGTTCTGAAATTACTCTTAAAAATACCTGTGAAACTGAAGCTACTTAAGTGTCTTACTTTACATGATCAATTATATTTTAAAGTAACACAGCACCCTGGTATTACAATATAGTTTGTCTTCTAAGCTAGTTAATGATTTCTGGATACTTAAGCAAATGAAGCACCTGTTAACATCTATACATCCTGACAAAATAAATAAATTTTCTGTTAATTAACATGATTTAGCAGAAACCAATCTAACTCACTACATCAACCAACGAGATGCAACCATTTGATAGCTGCATTTATTCACACTCTTGTTTTCATATTGGACTGCTGATGCAGTATCATTCTTTAACTTGCCTTCATCACAATTAATACAGATATATTTATCAATAGCATATTAAATTTTCTGCCCTCTGGGAAGGAAGCAATGCTTCATTTGGCACCACACTAATCAACAACAATTAACTTTTTTGAAAGTCAAAATATTTATCTAAAATACAGACAAATATTCCAATATATTATACAAGAAAAATGCTTACAAATGAGATGCTCTTGCTTGGTACTTATCTGATCTCAATTTATTTTTAGCATGCCATTTACTTACTGAGAGGTGTTTCATTACTTAATAACAACTTTAACTTAAAAAGAGATCCCTTTGATGAAAAGTATAGTATAAGAATTAAGCACCAATATTATTTAACTCAATCAAATTTTCTTCTTTGTGACAGTGGCATGACATTAAAACCTCAGAAAGAACACTACTTCACTACTTTATTAAGGTAAAAATAACAACAGAAGTTCTGAAATTTTAGTTTGTTTTCCTTAGATCATTATTTGTTATGATACATTTAGGTATTTCAGAAAGAAGTGCCACAAGCCATATGCCATAAGGAAGACAGCCATATGTCTATCTGAAGTATCAACATTAGACTTTAAAATCTAGATTTAATGATTTCCAAAAACCAAGAATACACTTATTCATGGCATGCTTTGTAAGTCATTTTGCAACAGAAACCAAGCATTTACTTTAAGCTTTTTTCACTTTAAGCCTTTTTTCTCCTCTACGAGCCATCATAAGAACAGTTACTGGTTTTTTTTTTCTTCTTGGATTTCTACTTCTACCAGCAGCTGTGGCAGTCCACATAACTGGAAGAAACCACCTGTTTCACAAATGAGTATGGATTCATTTTCAATATCTCTTTAAGAAGTAAATGTCCCATCCTTTACTCTAACTAGTATTATAATAACCACAGAGAACAGTGAAGATTATTTTCCAGTTTTCTACAAGATCAACTAAACCAAGAGTAAATTCAAGGAAGTTATGGCTAAAGGAATAAATTCTATGGATTGTTCAAGGCATGAATTTGGTCTGGAAAGACAACTGTAAAACAGATGCTGGAACACCTACAGATCTCAAGTCAAACACCTCCTCCAATACAGAACATTAAACGGCCTAGCAGTGGCTGTCATCTGTATTATCAACAGAGGATTCTTCCTCTTCAGTGAGCACAAAAGTCGTGTTAACGTCAGCTATGCAAATATCCCAGTGAATCTCGCCTGCTCACCTGAATCCACAGGAAAAGGGAATATCAAACAGCAAATGAGGCACTGAACTACTCATCAGAAAGACAGTTGTTCAAAACCATGAGCAAAAAGTATCTTGAAAGGAAGGCAAAATGTGCTCCAAATTGAGGACAAAACCTATGCAAAATAAAATTAGCTTTTGTGAAATAGGGGCCTCAGCTGTAGCTGCTAAGAACCTAAGAGAAATTTCCTTCAGTATGATCAGAAAGTAAGAGTAACTGGAACTCTTAATAACTTAAGTCTATAAATAAATACCTTCAAAAATAAAAGGGAGCAGAGGGAGTGGCATCACATGAGAAAGAGAACAGTCCAGGAGCTATTTCTCTACCTAGAGGCAGAAATTAGGGATGTTTTTTGGCCTGGAAGGAAAATAACCTGGTAACAGAGAGAGAGAGATGACTGGGGAGATAAAGAAGAAGAAAGAGCTTGAGGAAGGAGTCAAGCATTTTTAAATACTGTCAATATAGGATTTGATATGCAATAGAAGGTGAGTTGTAAAACTAAGTTTCCATAGTCACAGAGCCAACTCAGCCCACAAGGAACTAGACTTTGTCTACTTACAATTCCCAACATAGTTCAGAAATACGGGTTAAGAAGCAGAAAAGAGAACAGAGGCCAACAGCACAACACAAGCTATAAATATCGACAGACTGTAAACCCCAATCAAGAATGAAGACAGCAAGGAATGAACACCAAAGAGGAAATTGGCAATGGAGAGTGCTAAATGGCAGAAATGTTTGATGAAAGCAAGATCATATAAATAATGGTTTAAGCATTGATTTCTAGTCAATAGCCATCAATGGAGATCCCTCCTAATTTCTGTTTGCGATGGATGGTTTAATTCCTGATAACAGGGTCATATGGTGGGAAAAGCTTGTCTTAATTGATGGTTCTGCAAGATATATTTATCAGTCTCTGACAGTGATTACACCCCCTGGAAAAACATCTTTTTTTTTTTTGCTGAGGAGAGCCTGAAATGTGGAACCATTACACATGTCCTAAGATGTCCACAACAGAAGGTGCAATTAGAAAATGAAACTCATTAAAAATGCTGGCAGTAACCTCAACAAGTCCAGGACAATGATCAAGAAGGATCGGTACACCAGTGAACTTCAGAAAGAGAGTCTCGAAAAACAGAGATGTCTGCAGAATGCCCACGCTATGCTCCCGTCTCTCTTTTGCATGACCGAAGTCTCTAAAGGTCAGCACAACTCCTACAGCAATAGCACGCTGGCTGGTGAGAAACTGGTCCAAAGCAGCTAAAGTTTAGAAGTGGCACTGCAGTAATGCAACACCAGAGAAGTTTTACATGTGTAACAGCAAATCACAGACCAAACACTTTCTGTGAGACTTTTAAACATCTACAGCTCTGCCAAATTATATCTAACTTCCTCCAATACACAGACGGATGCTATGTCTCCACAAATGTTCTCCCACAACTCAATAAAAGCTCCAAATATGTAACGGCTGTACATCTATTTGAAGTAGATCAAGATTTTACTTTACTGAGAGAGGTGTGCATGTGCTGGGTTTTTTCCTTTTTCTTTTCTTTTCTTATTTCCCCTCTTTCTCGCATACTTTTAACCACAGTTGAAAATTACTGCATGGTGTCTGAAAAAATCACCCGGGGCAAAGACTAAGCTGGGAACATTTTAGCCCCCAAGATGAATGTTTCTCAAAATAATGAGCATCTGAATACAGTTCTGGAACCTTAACTGGGGTACTTTTGACCAAGTATCTTTCTTACAATAGACATTTATGTTTATTACATCTAATTTCATTACGGTTTAGAAGTTTACTCAAATTTTCCATTAACATTTGCCCTATTACTTTCAACACAATATATGTCAAACTTGTGATACAGAAAATGCCAGGTGCATCCTGAATTTCATTTTTCTTTTTCCCTCAAGAAAAGTCGTAATTGTAATTTTCTCAAGTCACGTATGTTATCTAGTTAAATGCAATTTTTAAAATAATTACCAGTAAAACTACAATTTTATCTCCTTACTTCTCAAGATCATGAACTGTCTGAACTGATTAATATATATTCATACTTATAGGTTTAATTTTCTTGGAAGCCTCCTTAAAAGATTACTCATAGCTTACAAAAAAAAAATATCAAAAGCATGAATAATTTTGAGAGTGATTTTAAAATAAGTCTGGTAATTTTTTAACATACGTTGTCTCTAGTACTATTTTATTCCCCAAATAGTTTGAAGTTCTCCTTATCCCACTAGTCCCTTTAATCAACTAATGCTCTTTATGGGTATCTATGAACTTCTTTTTGTTAATTCTGTATACTCTTGGTTGGTTGCCTTTTTGATTTTCCATATACAATGCACTATTTTAGTTTAACTTAAAACTATTTATTTCTGCAACTCTCAAACCACCTCTTAAGCTGCATATTCCTATAGTATACAATGTACAGTAGTTACTTTTTAAAGAAAGATAACCCTCAAATTCCTCGGAAAGATTTCTACAACAATGTTTTTTTTTATCCTTCCAGTAACTTTAATCATTACATTTCTTCATTCCTCAAAAACCGTTTTTGGAGTTGCAGCACATTTTGTCTGGTTTTGGTGATACTGCTCCTCAAACAACTCATTTCTGGTAGCAGTGGTTCCAGGCTCTTCTATACTAAGCTGGAGACATCCCTGGCTTAAGCCTTGATATTTGTTAGGTCCCATAATGGTGTTCGTAGACTTGCTGATCCAAACACAAATCCTTTGAGCAAAGGGTTTCTGAAGCACAGACAACAGGCAGGATCAGCATTACTACAGCTGGTAACTTGTAGTAATATTAGAAAAAGTTCTGAAAGAATTTCCCTATGATCGTTATTTTATTTTTGTAATCAGTCTTAATTTTCTTTCAGAGCAACCCAACAACAGACAATTACAAATCATCTCAAACTGTTCTTCAAAGGAAAGGAGACATACAGTATAAATATGACTGGCAAGAATATCAGCCAAAAAGCTTGATGGTTTACTCACAGGCTCCTGAATTCAGGAATAAGTATTTTCTGAAAATACCCTTCAAAGAATCTTTCATTGTATCTGAGTAATACAACAGCTACTTGGATAGTGAAATCTCTCTGTGGCTACCACAAGTTTTTGTGAGACTCTGATAAAGAATTTTATCTGCACAATCTCCAGGCACCACATGTCTCAATAGCACAGCATGGCCTTTTGTTACCTTTATTTCTATTCCACCTCTAGCGCATGCTTGAAATCTGAATTAAGAACCAGTACACCAGAACTGTAGCAAAAACACGGGGAAGGTACGTTCTTAGTTAGTATATCAATGGAGTCAACTGAAGACCAAGGTACATAGGAAGATCTCAGCTTTGTGGAAATGAAGAGTGACAGTATGCCATAATATAAAATCTCAAGTCAGTCTGAAACATCTTCCTCATTTTTCAAAATATATATATTTTTGTTTTTGCTAAAATTTCTCTGCCTATATGCCATTACCTCAAAACTTGAGAACAGCAGAAAATTTAAATGCATTTAAAATACCAGTTAATCAGAAATTCTGGTAAGAGGCTTTATTAACTAAATTATTCCAAAGGAAAATGCCCAGATTTTGATACCAGTCCTCCACCGTTCTTATGGGAAATCTGCATCTTGAAACCACCAGCCTCATTTGAGGAAATGAAGGAAATGTAGCAATCTACTAAAAATTATTCAGCTGCAGTAAGTAATTTTAATCAAATAGAGAGAATGGCATCGAAGTTAATTTCTGAAGTGTCATAAACAGATGGGAAATGTGTAGTGTAGAAACCAGTTGTGCACTTTTAATGCAATCTCCTCTTTTGCAGTTCGGATTGTGGTTTGATCAAGTCTAAGTGACATGACCAAAACAATTTTAATCTATTCTGAAACTATATTCAACTAAAGAATACACAATATAGCAAGAATGCTACTCTTTTCAAAAGTGAGATTTGAGGCACAGCAATATCGGGAACAAAAATAGCCAGACGCCCATCATCTTCTCCCCTTAAAAGTTGTGGGGGTAGTACTGGGGGTTCGCTTGCAAAATGGAAGTTCCACTGGGGATGCAAAACAAGCTTGAAATTTAAATAATCTACATCTTTTCTATTTTAGATTTAACTACAGCAAAACCGCTACTGCTCATCTCTCCTGCAGATCAAGGGAACAACATACCACAGTGTGGGGACAAAATATTTCAAGCAATTTTTCATACATTGACAAGTAGTAAATTAGGGAATCTTACAAGTACAATACAGTAGTCATCCCCTTCTATTGATCACGTATAATTTACATCTTACAAAGATAAGAATTCTTGCATTCTCACTCCACAAGGAAAATCTCAATGATTTATTCATTTCAAATAAAAAATAGAAGGTAGATGAGAAGAATTACTTCACAGGCTGTAGCTTTCTCAGGGCACTAGTGCTAGGCTCTTCTTTCGCACTGCCCGAAGGGCCTTTGTGTGCAAGTCCCTCTAATTAACAAGGTGAATCATGCAGCAGTTCCCTAATTAGTGAACATGACAAGCCAATGGAAACAAGCAGACAGACCTGGCGTACAGATATGGTCAACAAAAAGCATAGCAACACATCATTACAAAATGTATATTTCATGTAAATAAAATGCAAAAAGTAAGAGAACCAACATAATACCTAATTTTCCTTTTTATGTTTTATGCTTATTCCTAATTTATTGCAGATATAAATAACGACACAATAAATCCAGATTTCCAACTGCAAGTCATACCACCTCTCCAAAATCAAAGACTGCCCTACATGAATAAGCATCTGCTTAAGGGGCACTATTTGTTTTCTCTCTTCTTTTTCTGCTTTAAAGAACTGCAGTTACATTAAGCTTAACACTTTAAGAATCTCTTAATTAATTCTATTAAAAATTATTTTTTCTTTAAATCCTTTTTCAACTATAGATTAAATGAGTGCAATAGTTGCACTATTATTATTGCATTATAAAAATGCCTACATTCACAATATGTAATAATTTCTAACTTGTGTATAAGGATAAATAAATAAATTATACAAGGGAATAATCAAAGAATCAGATTTGCATTAAAAAGGAAATGATCTAAAATGTACCTCCTTACATTCATCTTTTCAAGTAAAATATTTTTAATCTTTCAGTCTTCCTTCTGCTTTTCCCAACAATACTCTCCTCATCTCCAAAACAACACATGGGGGTTTAATTCATTTTCAATTCATCGCAAATTGAACCTTTGATTTAGATCTTAACGATCCTTCAACATACTAGAAGTCTAAAATGTGTGTCACCAACAGCAGAATATAATTCTTCGCAGAGAAATTCCACTGTATTCTTTGCTCTCTATTCCTTGGCACATTATAATAAGTGAGGAAAACTACAGATTATCCCCACATTGCAGGTTCCTCTTCCTCACAGTCTCAGTATTTCTGACTTTCCTCTTCTAATTCGGTAAAATCTCCTTATATTCTAAAATTGATGTTCAAGATTCTGATGTCTAAAAAATCCTTGCTTTTCTGACCAGTCTACTTGTAAAAATGTGAGATTAAAATACTGGCCCCTAAGTACTAAGTTCTGCATGCCTTTAAATGTTCTTTTTCAGCTATAAATTCGGAAAATATTTCATGATGTTCTATTATAGGACTGATTAACTGTTTCAAAGCAGTTTTAAATGCAGTGGAAAAAGAAATCACAATAAATACTATCAGAGACCATGAGCAGAAAGCTAAAATCACTACAAGCTATTTGCTGTGTTCAGTTTTTTCCCTTCTTTGTCTATATGAACTTCCCCTAACTTCTGGATCCCACTCAACGTAACCATTCTTAGGACAGTGCAGAACAGCTTTAAACACAGCCTGAAAAGTATCCTCGTTTAACATCAAGGCACGATGGATAATCTGCTAACAACTGAACTATGATCTGCCATATGCACAGAGGAAGTATTCAGCAAACAACCTGTCACAAACGCTTATTGTTTCAGCAACCAACTCACCAAAGGACTTGGCTTTATAAAATATATTACAAACTCTGGCACACAATTTATTATCAAAGACATTTGTAATTAAATGTGAAAGTACTGCAAAAAGAAAACAGATTTGGTGCATTAAAAAGCTTTACATTCTTCTTTGCATCCTAAATAACAAAATCAAAGTGGAAATACACACTAAATATGCAAAACCAGAAATTAATTCAAAATCACAAATTTTTAGATTATTTTCAAATAAACAGTATATATAAACACAGATTATTATATACATAATTCAAACAATATTTTGCATTTACACAAAAATGTTAAATGCAGATGATAACAATAAATCAGAATCGTCCACGGGAGATGTTTTGATATGAGATTATCTCTAATACCAGAGGGACAAATTCTGTTTATTTGAATACTGCTACTGATGTCAACAGAATTACTTCACAGTTATAATGGTGCGACAGCAAAGAATTCAATTTCCAATATTTTAAATATGAGGAACTCACATTTTAAAAGTGACAGGAGCAAAAATGCAGTAAGAGGCAAACAAGGCAAAAATAAAAACGTCTGAAACAAAACAGTCAGATTGTTCTCACATTTGCCACATTATCTACCACATCTTCTCAGCATTGTCAAATGTTGGCATACCTGCTAAGGCAGACATTTCCTTCTCCATCAGATTTAGAGGGTTTGTTTTTCAAATTTCAGTACTAACCAGAAAAAAAATACCTCCACATAGATAAATGGACAGATGAGCATTTTTACTCAAGAATTATTTTAATGCCTCAGCTAAAGGATAGTTAAAAAATATATACTTACGCTTTTTTCTTTTATACAGTTCAGCAGATCACAGAAATCATTACATACCATAATGTTCATAATTCAACAATTGACAAATTTAAGAAACATACACATTTTAGACAACATAACAATCTACAAGATATGTAAATATGCATTATAATTGTTCTATGTCCAAAACATCAACAAATACAAAGCAGAACGCTGTCACAAATTACTGATACCCCAGCACCTTCTACTGATTACCATGACTGCACGCAACACACACAAAAGTTTAGTTCAACGGTGAAGTATATTATATCTCTATGTAAATTACTGAGATTAAACCTTGACAAAACTGGGATTAACAACTGCTTCTCAGAGACCTGAAGTTACGAGTCTCCTCTGAGAAGTGACATCTCTAGTATAATGCAGAGCATTTTTCTACTTCTGTATCCTAAAATAAGGTACAAGTTTTCAACTTGAGACTAAATTAGAAAAGTTTGTAGGGTTAGCTAGTGTAGCTGCATGTTCTTTAGACGTTTTCCACGCAAGCTGGAGGTCTGTATCACTCTATCCTGTGGTTACCTAGATCATTAAAAAAAAGTGAAATAACTAGAAGATGCAAACAATTTATATTCTTAGAGAGTGTCCTGGTTTCAGCCTGGATGGAGCTAATTTTATTCTGTCGCTGCTATATTTTGGATTTAGTATGGGATTTGGTATGGGAAAACTGTTGCTAATACCCTGATGTAATTAGTTGTTGCTAAAGAGACCAAGGACCTTTTCCAGCTTCCCGGGTTTCGCTAATGTGCAGGTGCAAGAAGCTAGGAGGGGAATAGCCAGTACAGTTGACCCAAACTGGCCAAAGAGAGTACCCCATACTACACACATCATGCTCAGCATATAAGTAGGGGTTGGCTGGGGGACAGCTCTCTCTCTTGCTCCTTTGCTTGCTGCTCAGGATCGCTTTTTGATTTAGTTTCTCTGATCGCTTCCCAGGACAGGTTGTATCAGTCATCAGGTTGTCGGGTGGTAAGAAATTGTGCATCGTTTTGTTTTGGCTTGTGTATTTTAGCATCCCCATATTTTGTTATTATTATCATCTTCCTCTGCTATCCTAGTAAAATGTCGTTATTTCAACCCACGAATTTTCCTTTCTTCCTGATTCTCTCCCCCATTCTGCTGGGGAGGGGAAGCAAGTGGCTGTGTGGTATTCAATTGCTGATTGGGATTAAACTGTGACAGAGGGGAAAAAAAATCATTCTGTATTTATGTTTTCTGACATACCCTAGTAAACAATGGACTCCCTGCATATACTACTTAAGAAGGAAAAACTGGCAACTGTTAATGACAGACCATTATTAAACAGAGAACAATTTTGTTGAATACTGAATTTACTCCCCCTCAAAACAGGAAGCTGAAAGTGTTTTACTTAATTAAACAGCAGCATATACAGTGAAGTAGTAAGGTATAGTCAATAACCTTCTTAATTATTACCTATCATAGTAAGACGTAGCAGATATCCCTACATATCCTACAGGTACCCTATACTGGGAAGTGTAGCTCACCTCTCCAGAGCTGACAGATGTTCATCAGAGCCACAAAGTGCTGGGCTGCCTTAAGACTAAGAGCTCCTTATGAAAACATATATAAAACTTCCCCAGAATTTAAACATAATTTTGAAATAAACAGACAAAATTATCCTATTTATCATAAAAATGTGCTCTGTTCTCACCAATCTCACTTTATTATATAAAGTGAACATTTTCCCTCACTCCTGTCTTCCTATACACAATTAACATCTGAGTTCAGTTTTTATGTTCGGCCTCATTTCCCATTTTGTATACTTGACACCTACCTAAAGCTTACTTGACTTGTCTAACATGTTTGCCAGATATGAGCACTTCTTCCAGGATATATATATATTTTCAATTATCCTTCCTTTTTGGGAAATCAATAGATTGTCATACACCTTGACATGTGAATATGACTTTTGGCCATATAGAGTGAAAATACCTTTAAAAATATCATAATATGTAAAAAAAAAAAAAGAAGATTAAGAGAAATCTTCAGAAATCTACATGGTGTTATTTCTGTTTCAAGAATATAAATGTCTGTTCTGAATATAAATAGATTTACTAGTTGTGAAGGGAAAGGACACAGAAGTGTAAGGAAGCCTACTCTGTACTTCAGATTGCTTATTTAGATTTTTCCATGGCTGGGCAGAGTAAATAAACCTATGAATTGTAATTGCATCATATTGTTCTTCATTTCACTTCATTTCAATCCTACAGATACCGAGATACCAGTTTTATGGAAGCTGTAACACCTCAGCATACAGACACTCGTCATTCCAGAAAATCCCATCCACATCTTTCTGACCATTTCTATGGAAAACTAGAAGTTAATCACCAATTCAGCAACAATTTTTAACACGAAAACAAAAGTCTTCCAAGTCATTACTCATCTACGTAATAACATTAAAGAAACCGAACTCTTTCAAAGCGTTTCCATTTCAGAAATAATAATTTCTACCTTTAGTAAACACATACTTGAGGGAAAAACAACCATCCTGTTTACATTGTGAATGACAAGAATACATTTTATTTATTTTTAAGAATTACTGTTACTAAAAAGGGACTACTTTTTCAGGGTATGTTGAGCAGTATCTCATTATTTAACTAAAATGATGTAACTACTGGGAGACACTTTCACAGGCTGACACGAAGGTATTTTTAATGACAAGACTAAACTAAAAATAGGAAATAAATGATAACACAGCTTTCATAACCTCTACACCTCACTGACCAGCCAGCTGGCTTGCAGTCTAGGAGAAGAGTATGCATATAACCTAGCTACAGACAGGAATGTTTAGTATTTACTAAGTAATAACTGACACTTTTTACACTACTGTTAAATGTATTAAGTAGTCCTTAAAACTCTACCACAATAAACTACCTGAAAATGACAACAAAGTTAATGTTCACATTAATCCAAAATACATACATAGATATGTAGTACATAAACAAATTGTCACACCCCAGCACAGACAGAAGATGCTGACGAACCTTGTAGGACAATTATAGCATACCTTTACCAAGCAGACTTGCAGAATCAGATTATTTCCTGGTATCTGATTTTACAATCTGCTAAATAAAATGCTCTTCAAGAGTGCTGTGAAAATAAATGTGTATCCCATAAATTACTCGGAGACACACAAAAGTATTGCATGCACATATATCAACTCCCTCTAAAAATGTGCCAGCAAGGAAGTTTTAAGTGACTCGTTTTAACATTTCGCTACATTTCACTATTCCAACTTTGGCTTTAACTCCGCTCCTGTGAACTTGTTCATCTTCCACTAACAGGCTAGAAGCAGATCACGGATTTTATGAAACGCAGCATATTCCCCAAAATGTATGCATTTCAAAGGAGGTCCCGCCATTGTCAGATGACAGAACATGCAAATACCCTTCCAGACCACAGCCGGGAAGTAGATGTGGGGAGCACGGGCAGATCTTTGTATGTGGGTCTCGCACAAAGAAGAGACCGAAGATTTGTCAGCAGGAGGTATGCAGCTGATCGCTGACGGCCAGCTGCCTGCTGCCGGTGCAATGTGCAGCACCCAGACTGAGTGGGCAGAGGAACAGAAGATTTAGTAGGTGCGTCTCAGTCCCCCCAGGCCCCATCATGTGACGCGCAGCGCCTGGAGGAGCTGGGGGCAGATGAAAGCTGGCAGCTGTGTGCTGCCCGCGGCGCTCCCAGGCTGCCAAACAGGGCTTACAAACATGTTAGCTCAGCGGCAGAATTAAAGCCCTCATTCAGGTTTATTTTGGAGTGAGAAACCCATGCGCATACAGAGGATGGGGGAAAACTTGCCCCGCAGGCTGAAGCCTAAGTACACCTTGACCTCTCCTTGCAAGCTTCTATATTGTAGGGCAGGCTTGACTAAGGGACCAAAACATCTAAATAATAATTTAGATTGTTGTCCAAGCAACCTCCTCAGTTTCTGACAACCAGACACAGCTGACATTTGCTGCCCTCTACTTATTAAACAGGCAACCATATTCTACAGTCTACAGCGCTATTACTTTGCCCGATCAGCAGGGAAGTAAATCTGTTGCTGTATTCAGATAAAACAGTTACGCGATTTTTCCACGTTCATGGTTTGCTCTAAATGAAAATATTATTTTGGCTGTACCAGGGTGACAAAGAAGAAGAACTGGAAATTCAGTCTTGATGTCTTCCTTGCAAAATTAATCTGATATATATCTCTATACAGGTATACATTTAGATATATAAAAATACTTTCTAAAATCTTTTGGAAATGAAGTACCATTGCATGCATTCCTCACTGCGCCTCATGGAACCTCTGGATGCAACGGTCAATGCTTAGGAGAGGCAAAGCCAAACCATCCTTACCACAAATCTGACACCACTAAGGTGGAAGAAACCAGTTCCCTCATCTCTTCACTGAGCTCTGTTTTCCGGGCACCCAAAAGTGATTAGAAAAAGGCAGCTGCCGCCCTCCACTTGTTTAGCAGTGCCTCAAAATCCCAAACCAGTAGCACTAGTTATTCCTACAGCCATGGAAGGAAAACTGCAGGGGATCTGAAGGGCTGAAAATTCTACTGTTACTCTCCTGCAGTGGAAAAGTCAGACACCACCTTCAGAGAACCCATTTTACAGGAGAAAGCTCCTGCTGGAGTATTTTGGTGAGATACAGAAAAGGGAAATCACCTTCAGCTTCATAAATTCTTTACAAAAAGCTTATACCATTCTAAATCCAACTTCTGGAAAGTCATATTTAAGTAGTCTGTTGCTTTCTAATGGGAGACTACTTGTTATAACAGTCTTTTATGAGGCAGGACTCCATCAGTGTGTATGCAATCTGGAAGACAACGTAAATAACAGGGATGGATTTCTCCTCTCCTGCCTCCTTTTCAGCTTTTGAAAAAAATGAAATCCAGCAGGTAGAGCAGAATTTGTAACAGATATTGCTCTTTTGGAAATACTCAAACACAAACCAAATACATTTCACAATAGAGCTCAACTCTAATTTGAAATAGTGTTGAGTCTTTCTCACTAGTTTTATTTGAAAATTAGAGTACACACTCTCTTGGGAAAGGTGAGAAAACAAGTAAGCAAGCCAAAAAGAAAAGCCAACTTTTAAAAATGTATACAACTTGTACTTGTTTAATGTCCCTGAATTCTCAGAGAGTCACATGGCAACCTCCTGGTAGCAAGGTAAGACAATTAGCATATTTTATTTGCGTACATAGCTGCTAATGTCTCAAATAGCAGACTGCATCAGTACAAATACATTTTTCATACACAATCTAAGGAAATTACACTGCTGCTGTGTTAACTTGAAGGCTGCTATCTTTCAAATACCTCTTCTAGAGTCACTTTTACCCTGGCAGGAGACATCAGCTCAACAACAAACAATGCTTGATTAGACAGCTTGCTTTCGTGTTCTTTTTTCTTGTCATACTCACCCGTCCCACTTTGGTTTGCATTAGTCCCTGTTCTCCAAGGTACGCAACCTTATTTATCTGTGCTTATAAACACCCCACATACAAAGACTCATAAATCTGACACGGGTCTTTGTGAGGTAGCGCAACACCTGTGATACTAATGATCCTTCTGACAAAATGCATTAAATTTGTATGTAACTCTAGTGAGGGAGTAAACAAAGTTATAAGAATTTATTTTCTAGATAGCAAGTATAAACAAACATAAAAAGAGTGTTCTTACTTTATATTATAAAGATATATCAAGTGCAGAAATAGTTTGTTACTTATTTTGCTCATATATCAGTAAAACAGCATTTGCTGTTGGAATGCTAAAACCAAGTTATAATCAGTCACCAAAAAAATAAGCGTTCATGTTAACTAAACAAGAGCTAGATGACACTAAAATAATGCATCACTATGGAACTCCACCAACGTGATTTTGTAGGAGGAAATTATTATGTTGGACAGGGTTGGATTTAATTCAGTTTTCTGCTAGACTAATGAGGTAATCTTGGGTCAAGCTTGGGTTAGAGAAAAGACACAAAAAAAAAATCTAGCCCTTGACTCAACTCTAATTAATACACATTTTACCTAAGAAGGAATAAAACTATTTTACTCAGAAAATATATGTCCATTCCTTTGATGCCCTGGCATTTTTCTGTCCATTACACAGTTTTCTGACTACCTGTAAAATAGCTAGGGTAACACCACACTTCATCTTCAGCCAACAGCCAAACAACTGCCATCACTTCTGCTCTAAGCACAGAAAACCAGGTTGGAAGTGTCATGGTCTTCAGTTTTACAGAGAGGTATGGAGAAAGTTCTGCTGAATAGTAGGACTACTATTGCCTGAAGTTCTTCAGGACTTGTACAATTTGTGGTAGGGTAATACCTTATCGTTGGACTCACAGGAAGTTTTTTTTTTTTGCAAAACTCACTGTCTTTACAATAGTATGAAATTTCCAGGAGCTAAACCCCGAGATTCATATGCAATAAATTTATTACTGGTTATAGAGCTCCTTGTTTCTTCAGCAGCAATATTTGTATATGCAAATATAATACCATTCCTCTCCTGTCCTTCCCAGACATTCATAATCAACTCTAGTTATCAGAATTTAGGACTGTTATCACAATATATCTCAACATCTAAAGTAATATCTACTCAAAACGAAAAAAATACAGTTAACATAAAAGCAGTAAGCTTGGTAACACAGCAGGATTTTCATTAAAGTATTTTGACTGTTAACAGACAAGACCACTTCTGACTGAGATGCAAGTTTAACACTAACATTTGAAGTCACTGCAACAGCTTTATAACTTCAGGAAAATCTTGTACTTTAAAGCCAAATCCATGGCAGTGTTGCATGAGTTTACAGAGTACCAGAACAGCCTAAGTATTTTTCTGAAGTATTTTTCTGTGTGCAAAAAACACACCTGGGTTGTGACTCTGTTATGTAAACTTCTACATGCATTAACAAAAATGCTCGCATTCCTTTTGCATCATAGCTATTGCATTGGTAACCTGATGCAGAAAGCTATTTTTGAAACAACTCAGTTCTGAGGAATTATTATTGCTTAAATGTTGCACTATCATTACTTCAGGTATCATATTCCTAGCCTTTCCTTCTTTCTACCTACTGATCCTCGGATGGGTTAGAGAGCTAAGTGGAAATTTAATTTAAACTTATTTCTGCTCAAGTGCTTCATTTCTCAGTGGAATGTTTTATAAGAAACCTTTTTAAGAGAAGACTGTTGCTTTTGAATCAATATTTTTTTATGTTAGATGTGATAATATAGACAATTTCTTTAGACTTCCCATCATGAGAGGTACTGCATCACTAGTACAATCTTTAAGGACTTTAGGTTTTCTTAAAAAGGTGAAAAAATGAACTTACAAAAAAAAAAAAAAATCAACAGCCCTTTGCATTTGCTTTTGATTTTCAGTAGTGCCTTTTGAAAACAGGGATAACTGCAGTAAAGTATCATTTAAATACTTTAAAAGAAACCAGTCCTATTGAGTTTATAAATAAATATTTATGTGGTGACAAGAAGTTATTTAGAGTAAAATTATTTGCATAAATTAACTGTTAAGTATATGATGCTGGAGTTTCAGTATCTGCTAAAACAAGTTACCTTTTCATATGGAATTTAAAATTTCTGAGGCAGTGTTAGAGCCACATAAGATAAATGTCATGATGTACATATTTCATCACTATTTTTAAGTAAAAGAAGGATCCTGCGGCTTCTTATAGAACTCCATCTGCTAACAGTCTAGATATTTTTGCACATATAACTCAGAAAAGAATACAGTTCAAAATCTGAAACTTAGACAAGTCAGTTTCTTGTTTCAGAAGACACAGGGGATAACAGTACTCAAGCAGAGCGGTTACCTCAATGCTGTGGCAGAAACCACTCCTCCTGGGAGTATGGAAAACACCTGCGCCCAGTCTGCTTATGCAAGAACTGGGTACTCCCAAAGCTCCTCACCAGTGTAGCAGTCACAACAGCCACCCACTTAAATATGTATCACTGGTAAAGGACTTTCTCCAATCCTAGAAAGATGGGCTATCTGTGTAAAAGGCTGTCTTCTGTCTTCCCTTGAAACTGGTAAGGCTTCTGTAATGAATATCAACAGGTCTGAGATTTCACTTGCATGGTTAACGAGTACATCAGAGAACAGATTCAACTGAGTGTTATCTCAACTGATCTAGGACCTGGATACATGCCCAGACATTTATGGCGTCTGGTTTAAGTTCTTATTATTATGCAATACTCTTGGTTGGTGATGACACGAAGATTTTCACCAAGTTAATCTTTCAGGATCACACTCAGCTATTTGACTTCTAAATTAAAAGACATTTTAGCCCACAGACACTGAATATGTAGAAAAATATCTGTAACAGATATTTTCTTTTAAATAATGTATATTATTAATTACTAGGTGTTGACTCAATTATTCCTAATCTTGCTCTATTCCTGCTATCAGTTATATGGCCTGTTTTATGTCCTATTTAATGAACTCTTGTAATGGAAATTAGAGAACTCATAATTTCTTTAACTTGTATTTGTGACTTTCCATGCTTCCAATGGACTACGTAAATCACAGTGTATTTTCTAAACTTGATTTTAAAAGCTTTAACCATGCAATATGAAATGGACACTGCTCACAAAGGATGCTACTTATTACATTAAGTTGTACTGAGAGTCAAAAATGTCAGAATATATGTTACAAAACAATGCAACCAATAATAGTAGAAGAGCATAATTTTTCCCTGAAATAAAAATGCCATACATATTTAAAATGTGAAAGTAAACTGAGAGTATTAAGCAATATAAACCCCCACGGGCACATTATCCTACTACTTTCACTCAAGTCCATTTGAAGTAGGTTAGTGCTAAAGCAAAATAAGTCAGTCAAACTGAAATAAGAGTGGGTTTGCCCTGACCTAACTAAAACAGTGCTGGTCTGTGTGTGAATGAAACCTGACTGTTATGTCTAGTCTGCAATAAGACCATATGTGGACAGACCTTGTGTTTGTTTTGGTAAGTATTTAAACACAATTTAAACTTGATTTATGCCAGTTTGGTTTAAGCAATATGCAGAGTGTTTTGAAGACTGGCTATTAAATGGAGTAAGGCGGAGTTACAGAACAAAACGTAAAATAATCTTGACCTCCCCAAATTAATTTTTAAATACATTCAAAGGACAGTGATCTCTCTGTACATTTTCTCAATTACATCAATAAACAGAAGGGGACTTCTTAATGGTAGAAGTTCTGTGAAATAAACTGAACTAATTTTTTTTTTCTTTTTAAATTAGGAAGAAAATCAGAGCGTTACGGAATGAAAGACTCCAAAATATCCATAAAGGAGAATGTTTTGGAACAAATACCCTTTGCCAGTCTTCTTTCCTCCTGCTTTGTCGTATTATCCTTTTGTTGGTACCTTTGTTTCGCTTTCCAAGACAATGTTTACTAGAGCTCTTTCAATGTTTTGAAAAGTTTTTCCTAAAAGATTTAAAAGACTTTCTTAAAGACTTTAAATTACTTCCTTTGATATTTCACTTTCTCCCTCTGACTTTTGTCTTCATTAAGTATCTTGGGCCGCATTCTCTTTACCAGACTTCACACTTTGGTTACATTTATTTTAGATATTCATCCATTTCTACCTGGCAGGGAACTAGGGTATAGCATTGATTACACTCAGTTTTGAAGAGGATGGTTCCAGACTGCGTGGTTAGCAGAAGGAACGCAGCAGGGTCACTGTGCAAGTGCAGGCACACTGAGAAGTCTGAAACATTATCCATTTCCAGAACATAAGGAAATTACCAGCTGCTTTGCTGATATGAAAAAACAAACTATCTGACAATCATATCATTAAACAAGTAACACAAGCTAAAATGCTGCAGGTTTCTTGGATGCTCTCTTTATGCTTTTTAAAACACTACCTAGTAGCCACTTTACTACTGGCCAGAAGAATATCTGAGCCACAAAGGTCTTCAGGCAATATTCAAGACAGAAATTATGGAAACACAGCTTCAAAACCAGCTTATTATCACAGCTGACAGTATTCTATTCATCAGCTTATACAAAACCTGGAAGAAACCAAATTTCTCTCTCAGTTATGGGTCATATGCACATTTAAGAGTAGCCCGGTTGGCAGTGAAGTTTTGAAATTTTGACATTTTTGTATGAGTTGAGTCAAAACTTTTAATTTTAAATAACAAAGCCATGCCAAAGACACTTTATCTAATTGACCTTTTATACTATAAAATTGGTCATTTTTTTATTTTGGCAGTGCCAATACAATTTGAGAGATCAGCATATATTTAATATGTAACGCAGAAAAGTATATGAACAATATTAAAACCAAAATCTTGCCAGTCTCACTTCCCCGCTGCCCTTTGCGAAAGTTAATGCAAAAGAGTAAATTTTTATTAAATATATTTGAATATTTTCAGTGAAAGTCTCTAAACTAGTTGAAGAAAGATATTTAGAACCCTAACTACTAAAAACAGAGACATGCTTATATTTCTTATGGTTTCAAATATGTAGAATGAAATTCAACTTCAGAGAGAGGCATGGTGCCAGCAAATTACACACTCTCATTAGAAGGACGGGAAGGAAGGCAGGGCTAATGTACAAAAGAATAGGGTGCAGCACTCCAACAGGAAACCTAGCTCTCATTCCGCATTTACTGAAACATGTTATCACATCCAGTAACACCATTACTGTAAAATCACATACCAGTTGGATCTAGGCATTTTTAATTAGGTTACCACCAAAATATCTGCTGCCTCTTTACTAATACCACTATTACCATTACTCAGAGTACATTTCATAAACTTTCTTTTATTCACATGTCGGCACAGCCTCACTCCCTCTAGCGGGAAAGAAACACAGCTTATATGGACAACCTGAATTTTCATACAGGGGAGAAGCACTGCAGCTACACCAAAAGCAGCAACACTGGCTAGAGTGCAAGTCTTCTACCACAGCTACAGAGAGAACCACTATTTCACACATCAGAAAATGTGTTTTTACTAGTCATGTTGTTTGCTTTTGCTTCCTCAGTTTCCAATGGTCAAAAAAGAACTACGATGAAGAAGAAATGCAAGAAATGCATTTATTTCTAGCTTGTCTTCACTTCCAGCAGCATGATAATTTTAGTTCTATACTCAACAGCAAGTTTTGCCTGCCATCAATTATTTTCACAAATTCTTCCTTTGCATATACTGGCTACAGACTAAACTCAGGCAGTATTAAAATCCCGTGTCTTTTCCTGCCAAATAACTTGATTACTCTATTTCATTTGAATACTTGCTTGACAAACTCAACTCTGGAAACACTAAGGCACAGCCTAATGTTCACAAGAGCTAATTTCTGCAAATCTTACTACATAATCACATAATGAAAAAAAAAGGCAAATAAAACTCAACCATTTCTGTGGATTTTTTTTGACTGTTATATATCTAAAATCTGTATTGCTAACGGAACTACAGAATACTGCCAACTGGGAAACAAAACAGGAAGAACGGGTCAATACAAAAGAACTTGCTATATGTATTTTTCTGTACATATTACCTTCTAATGTATAATTATTACCTTCTAATGCATATATCCAAAGAAGCTGGCTAAAAAAAAAAAAAACAACATGTTACCTGCAAATGATGTTGCTAATTTTTAAAAAGAGAAATAACTTTCAACTCATAGATATTTTAGCCTTTCTAATTGATTTAAGTTTCAACCTGATCCTAAGACACGAGATGCCTTAACCAAAGGGCAGTCACTCTCATTTACAGCAAATTAAGGTACTCGTCAGTTCACAAATTTATACTCTTAGAATAACATATCAAAACTTCATCAGAAATTATTTGATAATTTTTAGATTATTGTAATTTAGAATGATAAGTAAATAGTCCACAGAATCATACTGCAGAGAAAACGACTGGCAATTACATTACCTGAAAGACTGTGACCAGAACAAAATTGTTAAGTAACACATTTCTAAGAAAGTGACATTTTACAAAAAGACAAAGGCACATATTTTCCACCAAAATCTAATGCTGCTGTCATCAACAGCCCAACAAAAGCTACAGCCACCTAAAATGGAAATGAAAATGTAATGTATGGAAATATTCTCTTATAAAATCTCCTTAGGCTTCACATGTATTAATGTATTAGTTTGCAAACATTAAGATCAAAGGCAAAGCAACAAATACATCCTAAAAAGTTTTTAGTCAGATTTTTATTAACGATATACAAGTAGCAAGGCATAAAAAATTAATATGTTCAAGCCTTGAAATGTCAAGTGTAATGATCTCTAGCTCTGCTTACCTCCTTTGCTTTTTGTTTCAGTCTAGCTTGCTCTGGGTCTTCTTGCCTTGAGCGACTCTACATGTTTAAAAAAAAAAATGGGGAAAAAAGGTTAACAGATGGTTTAAGAACCCCTCATCTGTTGCAGTAACTTAAAAAATAGCAAGAAAGGGGAATAGGATACAAGGTGTCAAAGATGGGATGCTTAAATTCATAGAAGTGCAATTTCAAACCCACAGGCCTCACCCCAAAAGACTGTTAAATATTCAGTTGTAAGTAAAACCTACCCTAGATTTAAATTAAAAAAAAAAACCAAACCAAACAAAACCCCCCAATGTTTTTGTCAATGCTAAAGTTTCTATACAGGTTTAGATTTCAATTATTTAACACAAACAAATTCAAGTATCCAAGAGTGGAGGTGACACCCTTTCCATTATCTGATCTTTTTAATTTAAGCTCTTTACAGTCTCTTATTTTAAAATAATTTACTGTCTGCATCTAAGCTTTTATTCAGCTGTTGGTAGAGAATGTGGAGAAAACAGTTACATAGTCACTCTCCCAAACAATCTTCATAATAAAGACATTGCTAACCGTATAAGCTTACTTTGAGTACAGCATAGAAATACATGTAAGTTAAATTCATTCATGCACTAATAATAATATTAATGTTGTAATTTTTAAAGCTGAAGAAATGTTGCAAAAGGGCAACAACTTTTGAACAATAGATCTAAATCCCCATTAATAACTGTTTAATTGCAGTAACAATCCATAACAGTACATTTCCTAAGATACAGACTGTTTTACAACCATATGTTAAAACTATTAAATTCTTATTTATGCTCACTAAGCATACCCAAATTGATGGAATTCAAAACTCAAGAGGCAGATAATATATGCATTATACTTGTTTAATTGCATGATTGAACACTATTCAGAAAAGGTTGCATAAAAAGTTGTAAGAAGCTGCAGTAAAACTTGCTACATCCATGGAAAACTGTTGTTCCTGATACCTGAAAGATGTAATTGTTTTATTTTGGTATTTCTTTGAGATTTAAAGATTTTTTTAGATTCTCTATCTTTTTTTTGCCATTTGTTTTTTTTTCAAGATGGTATTATTTTTCAGCTAATATAGTGCACACATAAAACACAGTGATGACAGAGCATGGCCAAATTAAACAATAATGAGATTTTTAAAAGATGTGCTTGACTCTTCCACTGCACACATTAGCTTCATCTTCCAGCATCACCTACTAGTGATTTTGTGCCTGTTGGCATAAAAGGCAGTTTGACAGGATAGCGTCTGGAATAAAGTAACAAGAAATTAAAATCTGTAGATAGCTAATGACCAAATTACCCTCCCATGTTGTAATTGGGCCAGCCAAGAAAGAAATTCCAACTTAACATAGACAGATTCCTTCTAACTGCTGTGGTAAGACAAAAAGAAAAACGTAGGTAATCTGATCTAGTTAATGTTTAAAGAACAAAAAGGCCTTTCATGAAATACATGGATCTGCCAGAGAGCTGGGAGTCTATTCAGTAGAGCAATTACTAAGAACTTGATTATATTTATACCTATTAGGTTAAAAAAAAACAAACAAAACACATTCAGTGAGTTGTTTCTCTAGGAGATGGACTCATGTAAGAATTTATGTCCTTGCTCTGTCATTTTGTGATGACAGTTCTCTCATTGAGTGCCTCAGTTTCTCCAGTATGATGTATGGAGAAATCGTATTTAGCCCTTTCATTTTTTGATGATAAATTTATAAATGTACAATGAACTTCTATTGCCTTCTGAGTCTCACAGCGAAAGCAGTACAGAAATACAAAGTGTTGTTATACTACTGTATGAAGCTGAATCATTTGCCAAATGCAAAGTACAAGTTAAAAGCACTTCAGCTTAAGGAGAAAGCAGAGTGTCCTGGGAGAATCAAGCTGAGACTTCTAATACTGTTACCAAGTTTCTACAAGAAAGTGATAGAATCCTGGAAAACATACCAGATCTACGTTGTGTTTGGGGATGCTGTAAGAAAAATTAGAGCAATAGATGCAAAGTAAGAATGCAATTTCCTGGACTCCATAAGTGAAACTCTGAAAGTGCTACAGGTTAAAAAAGTAACACATTTAAAAGTAGTTTGTTGTTCCCCGCCCTCCCCCCCGAAACTGACCAAATAAAAGTATATCTGGAGTTCAGGATAATCTGAAAAAGCAGACCCCAAAGAAGGGAAAAAAAGGAGAGGATCTACTCTGTGTAAACCTCCAGCTCATTCACAATAAATAAATAATAAAAATGATTGCAGAGGTTAAAACAGGTATTCAGTTCCTGACTGAAACTCTTCAGCAGGGCCCGTTGTGATAGGACAAGGGATAATGGTTTTAAAATAGAGGGAAGTAGATCCAGACTGGACATAAGGAAAAATTTTTTTACACTGAGAGTGGTGAAACACTGGAACAGTTTGCCCAGAGAGGTGGTGGATGCCACATCCCTGGAAACATTCAAAGCCAGCTTGGACAGGGCTCTGAGCAACCTGATAATGCTATGATATTAAATATAGGATTTTTTTTCAGTAATGAGTATTTAAAATACCAGGTGATGTTAGATATATAAACCTAGATTGAAGGACATTGTAGAATAGAATCATAGAATCACAGAATGATTTGGGTGGGAAGGGACCTGTAAAGGCCATCCAGTCCAACACCCCTGCAAGGAGCAGGGACATCTCCAACCAGATCAGGTTGCTCAGAGCCCCGTCCAACCTGGCCTGGAATGTTTCCAGGGATGGGGCAACCGCCACCTCTCTGGGCAACCTGTTTCACTACCCTTAGTGTTAATTTTTTTTTTTTTTTATATCCAGTCTGAATCTGCTTCCTTCTATTTTAAAAACCATTACCCCTTGTCCTATCACAACAGGCCTTGCTAAAGAGTTTCTCCCCATCTTTCTTTTAAGCCCCATTTAGGTACTGGAAGGCTGCTATAAGGTCCCCCCAGAGCCTTCTCTTCTCCAGGCTGAACTACTTCTACATTTAGAATAATGCAATGAGTTTCTGGTTATTCCTTGAATCCAAGCCTTTTCAAAGAGCTCGGGATAGCTCTTGCTTCCAACAGGTAGAATTTCAGCTTTACATTGGGCGCATCATTACTGGTAGAAGTAACACCGATAAAATTAAGGAACTTGACTGTAATTTTCTGTTTCTTTTTGTGTTCAGATAAATTTTAATAGATTAAAAAAAAATAGATCATTAAGACTAAAATACCTTCCTACTGACTACCGTGTCAGTTTGCAAATCAGTAATCTTCAGAAATAAAATCATCAGTATATGGAGGCTAAAATGTGTTAAAAGAAAAGAAAAAGTGTAAACATTATTTTTTTCAATTCTTCACTTTACCAACTAATGCAAATGATAAAAGGCTGCTTCAATGTTGATACAACACAGAGTAAAGCAAATATAAGCAAACAAAAATGTCAAGCTTAATAGAAGTGTCTAGATAAGCTTTAAAAATGTCACTGGCTTCTCTTTACACTCCATTCCACACGTGAAAATCTCCTCTTTCCTCTGAGGAGTTTCAACAATCTTGCTACTGCTCAGCTCTTGTAGTGCTTCTCTATATCTCACCATTTTCACTCACCACTTATTTTAATATTTTACACTTACTTTCATCTAGCTACTGACAAATCATTCCTAGGTATTTTTAATTACAGTTAAATTTTTTCTTCGAAGTAATCTCATATTTTTTTATTTTGTCTTCCGTTCTTTTCTTCTAACATACAAATCGTAATATGCTGTATCTCACCTGTTTGGTGAAATATCTTTTTCCAAAATCTTTTAATGCATCAATGCCTCCTTCCTCTAAAGCTTTGGAAACACCCACCAATCACATAACCCCTCAACTCAAATACTTTCAAGGAGTTTATCAGAACTCCTTTCCCTTCTCCTCTCTATTCTTCGTGTCTAGATCTGTAAATAAAGAAATCTAGGTTTACATAATATATTTTCATGTTGATGAATAAACAACTGAAGAAGCAAGCTAGCTTCCCATAGTAATTTTAGAGAAACCTTGGACTGATCCTAACTAGATAACATACTTTTAAATACATTAAATGCTGTCTCCTACTGAGAACTTATTCATCAAACCAGATTCGTTAACATTTCTCCCAAACATAAACTACTTTTATTAGACCAGACAGCCTGATATTTTAATTGTTAAGAATGAAAGTGCTTTGTGTTAGAGATCTTGCTATCTTATTTATCTGAAAAACTGCATAGATCCCATTAGGTCTATGGAAATGCTAGACTTTGAAAGTATGAAAAGCAGCTTATGTTAAATGTGTATTCAAAACACATCAGAAATATGGGGTTTCATTTACATGTTACCAAACTCCCTAATGTTCCAAACCTCAGCTTTTCCCCTTGCTTGTGTTAAGGAAGAATGCCACAAAAACAGACATCTGATTACACATATAATAGCATAGTTTTAAGAAGGGGATTTTATTTCATAGAATTGTCTTAAATTAGAAAGCAACAGTACTTTTAAAACAATAAAGATATCTGTAAGTCATGTAATACTTAAATATATACAACAATTCTTTTTAAAATTGGAGGATACTCTGTGTCTATACAGATGGACAAACTAACAGCCCTCCTGATGTACTTAATTATGATCATTATTCAGTATTTTGTTTTAATTTGTAATATCAAAGCTGCACGGTTGTTACCTTTTGTCCCACTAACAAAAAAGTTTCCTATTAGATAATAATTTTGAAGTCTCAGCTTGTTAAACCTGTGTTAGAAAATGTCTCACAGGGTCTCTCCTCCTAAATACAGGTCTCCTGCATTTAGCAACATCTGATCCCAGTTAAGGCACTTAAAACTCTACTCCCCCTTCCCAATGCATATACTGGGACACTTTAATGCTTCAAATTCATCTTTTTTCATTAAATAAAGTTAAGAGTCACAACTGCAGGTGCTGTACTATTGAGAGCCACTGCTGTGCCAACAGTTTCAATTTTAAACCTATTTTTCCCCATTGATGACATTAGAACTTCACCCACGGCTGTACCAGCTTATAACTTTCACTTTTAATTAAAGAAATTAAATTGGCAACATGAAACCCTTTGCTTTCACATTAGCTTTGTTAATAAAAAGTGAAAGTTAAAAGCAGCATAGCTGAGGGTAAAACCCTATTCAGAGCTACGACCACAGTGAGGTGGAATGCAAAGTACAGGTCTAAAACCAGATTTATTTTAAAATCATTAAAATTGAAATAACAAATTTCTTAAAATTCAGAAAATTATCTCAACACAATAATTCCTCTTTGCTCTCCTCTCATCAAAAGTGAGTTTTCTCTTCAGAGTGCTTCATCTCACAGAAAGCTGCATTACATCCACTGTACTCTCAGAAGAGAGGGAAAGGATTAAATTGGCATGACGGCTGAACTCATCTCTGGCTCAAAGAGGCAGCCCCTTCAAGTAACAACAGGACGTGTGTGTAAGGAAATCTGCATTGCTGAATTGCAATGATCTCTCTCCAATAAAAAAGCCCTTCAGCCTATGGCACTATAAAATCACTGTCATCCATAAATAGTAATTAACTTTGCAAACAACACTAAACATATTTTTCAATTTTCTTATGTAATTATTCTTCATACAGAATAGATCTTAGTCCTGTGACAGCTGTATTTAAAAATCCAAACCCTGACAGGCTTGTGCTACTAGCAGGGAACACTCAAAATAATAGACTAATAGAATGTATATATACAAAATTAATTTTCAATATTAATTTGATAATAAACATGCATTTAGCCAGTTTGAGCAGATGAATTAACACAGTAATGTCAATATGATCCACTTTATAACAGATTATATCCTAGAAGCATTATTCACCAATTTTCTGAAAACAAGACAACCTCAAGCTGTACTTTTACTGCAGAAAGCACCAGTCTCTCCAAGAACAATTTAGAAATAAAATCAAACCAACCAACCAAAACAACTACAAACTCCTACGCCTCCTGCTGCCAGAAATACTTCCATTATTATCCCAGAATCAGAACCTCATTCAATTTGACATACACAACCTGCATTTTCTAGGTTTTGGAAATAGCGATGAAAGCAGTAAGGAACATCTTTTACTACAGCAAGACCTCTGGTTTTTGGTTTTATTTTAGAAAGTCCACACCACACACACTATGTTCAAATATAAAGGTATATTTCTCAAGTGACTTCAGCCTGGCTTTTGACCTTTCTGCAGTCTTAAGACTTTCCTTAGCTCTTCCTGTGATTTCCCATACCAGCTACCAAAGACAGATTCCAAAGATCTCTGCTTCCGCACACACGTGGAAACAATGGCCAGTGGGTTCTTACTGGGAAGACAAGTGAGGGCAAAGAGTTGACTCTCCCAAGTATTTCCTTTAACGAGACATCACTGTAGGTATGTGTTTATATACAAGATGGTCCCTCGCTGCGCCATTGTTATTTTACCCTGTTATTCACGTATCAGGAAGATAAACCCAAACTAATGACAGTCAGGGCAGCCACAGCCTCTCCCTGTACAGCTTCTGTATCTGACACATTGTATTACCTGGATGTTTGAAACAGGAGCTGTTCCAGCAGCAGGTGACTGGATCTCACAGTTTTGGGGACCAATATGTCTTTAAACACTTCTATTACAAAAAGATTCACTAGGAAGTAAATAAGAGAAATGCTTTGGGCCATACGTCCTAGGCCGGTATGCGCACACTGTGGAGCACGAGGCAGACATGCCTGAGGTACAAGAGATTGTGCTAAGTCCTGAAACGGTATAGTCTTGTTTTCAATGTTTAGGTTTTAATGAAAAAGAAATTCTGTGTTGCATTGCTACTACAGCATACCTTATTGGTTTTTCCTTTCCTGTCAAGTTTATCTTCCCCCAAAATACCTCACTGGAATGCAAACAGTAGTCGTTATTCTAGGTTGTATGAAGCTTCTATTTCTCAAGTATTTCCCATGCATGGGTCATAAGTTTTTGTAATATTCTCTCTTTTAACAAGCCAAGTAATACTGCTATGTTGCTTTAAAGATACTCTTGTAGCTTCACAACTACTTTTATCTTGGATAGTGACTTTTCTCAGAATGCAAAAAATTTAAAATATTTTTTTTTAAAACTAACTTTTTTCCTTTCAATTTCCCCATCTGATTTTATCTCTCATTCTCCCCAAAACATTTCCTGAAGCAAAACCAACCCTATCTGGGTGCTTACAAATTCTGCAAACATATCCTTCTGTAACAACTGAAATTATGGTTGCAAATCAATCAGAACACTATTGTCAAATATTTTCTTATCTCCTCCTATAGAAACCAACCCACTACCCAAAACAACAACCGGCAAATCTGACACTTTCTTTGACCATTATTTACATATCTTTATTACCCCTTACTGAATTCTAATGCAAAATTACCAAATTCTTTTCAAGACTTCCCAAAGACCCTTTCATGTCAATCTATACCTTCATTTTTCATCATCTTTTCAGTTGATTATTTTGTTAAGTTGATTATTTAATACCATCTACTCCAATGCCCAAAACCTTTCCTTCATTATTTTATTCTTTGTCAAAACCTAGACTTTGGCTGTTAACAAGGCTCCAAGGTGTAAACAATTAAAATATAATTTTCACTGTGCAAGTTAAACCTGTTTACGCTCTTCCATACTAGACAACAGATGAGGTACCACTAGCAAGAAATTTTGAATTTTTTCCTAAAACTATTCTTCTGAGTAACTTTAAAAATATGTTGCAAAATAACATGACAAAACATGTACAAGATAAAAGACCACTTTGTTTGTCTAAAAGGCACATTAAGAAGCTGCAGTTATTAAAAAAAAAAAAAAATCTGATTTTTAGATTTAAGCATTTATAGGAAGAACAGCAGAAACAGGAATTTCATTTTAAAATCCCAAGTTTTCGAATCTTTAAAGACACAACACTGTCAAGGTGACAAAGATGCCGTGCTGGGGTAAACAATGTCTCTGCATAAGGGGTACTTCGTCTCCAGAGCCAGTTCAATCATCACCCCCTTTGCAGGCACAAGTACCAGTCAGCAGGCCACAGGCAGGAAATGGCCACTGATCTTTATCACCAGGCATCAGGGCAGCTGGGGCAGATTTAACTGTGTCCGTTTAATAACTGTGTCATTACAATTACTGCATCATTTCCACAAAGACTTAGATCTCCTTAGACAACTAGGTAAGTTCATAAAAAACTAAATCCTGTGTAAGGAATGAGTACATAGGAATTCAGAATAAAGACCTCAACAGTTATTGCTGTTAATGTAGAGGTGGTCTTGCATTTGAGCAGGAACCTAGATTTTAAGGAAATCATGAACAATCTATCATTTAGAATTAAAAAAACATGTAATCTGACTATATTTTGCTTAACTATGTCGTACGTAAGTCTTGCAATGAGTTGTCAATCCATCGGAACAGAGCGGTTGAGAGCCAGCTGAACGCTCCACAAAGGAAAGGCACTATCAACCGAGTCCAGTTCCAAACTGGCACTTACATTTAAATCACACTGATAATTGCATAAACACCTCCCACAGGGTCACAGTATCTTCAATTTCTCTTTCTAAACATTAATACTGATAAATCAGCATTTTTCTTCCATGGCTACTTTGCGGTTTGGTTTTTAATACCTTCATATATTTTTCTAGTATACCATGTATTTACACCAAGCTGTCTCCCATCACTTTCTAGTTATGAAATCTATTTAAGCATTCATTATTTTCATTAAGATAATTTCTTCAAATCAAGTAGAGGGCTCCTTTTTATAGTTGTTTGTGGTAGAATTCTTTCATTTGCTCTTTTTGTAATCTATGGGAATCACACTTGTAGATCATGTATTTATTTCCTAAATTTTGATTTCACAGGAGTTCATATTATTCTAGACTAAACCAGAAAAAAACACACCAAAACAAAGAACATTGAACCATGAAGTAATTCAGGTGGAAAGGGACAGGAAGTCATCTAACTCAACCTCAGATAAGCCTGCATAAGGCTTTGTGCAGCCAGGCAAACATTTTTGAATTAAGGACTACGAGCTACTGTATTTTCCTCGATGTCCACTAAAACAACGCAACCAACATAACAAACAAGCAGCAGGATATCCAGAAAACATGATTCATCAAGATGTAGTTACTGAATTGAGAAAACAGGAAAAACCCAAAGAATTTATTTATTTTTAAAAAATAAGCATTAAGAATGAAAACAGTAAATTAGTTTTCAGCTAACATTTAAAGAGTATGTATGTTATGTGGAAATTCATGGGCTACTTAATGTGCACAAATTAAGAAGCTAGGGCTTTTTAAAAAAATCTCTCAATTTGTGAACATTAATGGCACAAAATCAGGAGGTTAAGTGTTAACAATTGAATATTGAGATGTTCCATATCATCTCCTCAGAATATACAATAAATAATTCAATAAAATGCAAATGCAATGAAAATTGAGATAACTAAGGGATAAACTTATTTGCAGTTTGATATGATACATAGAATATAATTAAATTTGCAGTTATAAACAGGAGATTTAGCTATACCTGTATACTCCTGAAACAACATTGTCTTAGTTTGTTCTATTGCACAGATGAAAATTCATCCTTTGGAATTAAAGTTACAAAGGAACAAGTCCAGAAGAACTGATAGTTAACTCAAGACAGCCATGGATCAATTAAATAATATATTTATATAGAGGTAACCAAACACCAACTGGGACACATAGTATTTAAATTACAATAAACATTTTTTTTTTTTTTTAAAGGCTAGAAACTCAAGAAGTAAAAAGCCTCCAAAAAATCCCTAACAATTTACTGAATTGTGTTTAAATACCAGAAGTGTAGGCTGTGATTTTCAAATGGCACAGAAACTCTGGCATCTATTAAATTTCAAAGGCAATTGTGAAAATTATTTAACTAGGTTATTTTGAAAATGTTAACCATTGTCTCCCGTATTCCCAAGAACTCATCAAATTCAGAGATGTATCTTGAAAATGCAGAAGCATTCCAGTCAGGTAGGTCTGGAGTCATCATGGGTAAGACAGGACAAATTAATGAATTAAAGGTGTGATGTCACAATAACAATCTTTTTATTATAAGAAACAAAATGTGTTTATGAAACATTTTATGAAATTAAATAATTGTTTGAAGAGTATGAATTGTTAAGTAGTTTAACAAAATAGAGTAAAACAGATACCTTGGCAGCCTTTAGCAAGATTTCCCTCTCTTGTTCGTCTTTCCTTTGTTTTTCTAATCGCTCCAATTGTTCAAAAAACTTTAACTGTGATCGGACATCTGTAGCTTGTTCATACCACTCGTCATCCTGAAAATAAGGACAATGTTTTACAAAAATATGCATTTAAAGAAGACTACAGGTGTTACATATTAAAATCTTTCCATTATACCCACAATACAAAAAAAAATTTATCATTTTTTTTTATGCTCAAAGTAATGAAGCCAGGCTATGGTTAATAATGTAGCTAGAATCTGATTATTTAATCAATATCTAAGCAAATTAAAAAAACCTAATTGATTCATCAGCACCAGAGGCATCAAAGAGTTAAAAGAAATAAAACCAACACTTACTGATTAAAATCCCCAAGTTGCTTAACTTTATTACTGAACAATCCTATGTATACAATACAAGCCCGCTTACACTGCAATCCCTGTATTTGTAGTCATCTCCAACTAGTAACAGACATTATCAAGATGTAGCATTATGAAAATATTAAAGCTAGAAATTTATTTGAAAATAAGCCTCTAATTAAAATTAAAATATAAGAACTTTATGACAACTAAGAGCATGCAAGCTTTCCTAGTACTCAACAAACAATAAGAAGTTATGAGATAAGCCTCATGGGGAGCACTCAGAATGTCAGTCAGAAAAATAAGCTATCCATGTTACTTCCATCTCATTTATCTGCTTAATACTTTCCTTTTTGACCATAATGCTATGAAATCAAAGAAAATCATTAACACAGAAATATACAGACGACAATGAAAATGCTACAGTTCAATCAGAGCCAACACAGATTTATTTTTTTTTTCCCCTAAGAATCTGTTAAGGTATTATTTTAAATGTAGCTTGGGCTTAACATGGGCTAAGCAAAGTGTTTCTTCTCAGACACCACCCTAGCAAGAAGGGAAGGAAGGATTTAACACTGCTGAAGGTGACAAAGAATACTGGAAAGAAACAAGGAGATTTTACTTTTCATTCAATATAGTAAAATATATCCATCAATTGCAAGGAAAGATATAACTGTAGGCAATACACAGGCATAGTGGGCTATTCTATTTTTTTTTAGTCCATTTTTCTATCACAGTAATGTTGATTCTAGTAACAGATCCTAAAGATAATTTTTCTTGCAAATAATTAGCCCAACTGTGACTCAGGTTTGGGAAATAGGTGGGCAAAGATACAGTTCAAAGCTGTTTGACCAAGCTTTCTCTCAAGAAAGCAAAGCAAAAAAAACCAAAAATAATGTATATATACATTAGAGAAATCTGAACACAGCTTAGACACAACGCACAACTATGTATACTGCTATCTTGCTTTTACACCAGTTTAACAACTACTAGCATCTTACTTTTATTAAAAAGATCTTTCATATTTATCAATAAAGATGTTTGATTTATCAGAATTTCAAACTGGTTTGGAGATTCTGATTTATATTTCCCCATTGGTTTAAGATATCTTTATAAATTGTTTCAATTTTCTTCAAGAATACCATCACTAACAATGGAATCAGAGCAGTATTTTATCTTAAAATGTTCTTTTTAAAGAGAACACCATTGTTTAATTACAGTTGAATTCTTTAGTTGTTGGTTTAAGACAAATTGGTAGCTTTTGTAAAATATTAGTATTTCTCTCAGCCAAGGACATACAAAGTTAGTATAGATTCCTGTATATTGAAGCAATTTTGATCCAATCAATGAATACCTTGGTCAAAAAAGGGAACATTAAGAATCAACAGTCTTAGTCACAATCCACGAGCAGAAGTAGCTTAACAGACGCTCCACGCTCCACACTTCAGCACAGGAGGATGAAAATGTAATTCTACAAAATTCTACACCCAAGTTCTATCACAGAAGAGGAAAACAGATCTGTCAAGCAGTGCCATCATCCCACCACTTTCTATTTGCTGAGGTAGACAAATCTGCAATTAAAACATGCTTTGAAAACAGAATGAACACAAAGCTCCTACTGCGTGCCAAGAAAAAAGGGCGTCACACTGCATCATTCTGTAACATACAGTATCTTTCTTTGAACACTTACTTTGTACGATTCCATTCGGTGCTGGGTTATCACTGTTACTTTTTCTATCACTGTTCTTAATCTGTTTTGTGTGGCATGAGAAATAAAAGTAACCACCTCAGCTGGCACATCAGTAATTCCTAGTTTTTTAGCTAAAGCAAAAAACAAAACAAAACAGAATTAGCTTAACCTCCACCAAAAAAAACCCCCAACAACCAAACAACTCTAAAGAACACAAAGTCATAACTTAATTTTCCTGAACAGAAAAATCCACGACAGTCTATTTATGTAGCTTTGGTGATACATTTATAACCCCTTGAAAAGATGTGTAACTACACTTTAAAGTTTGAAAGGGAAAACAGAGCAATTTTTTATACCACTTGGAAAGCATTTAAGAACTTTACTGAAGTTTATCCCAGTATATGAAAATAAAGCATAACAGAGTATGACACAATTTGAGTTCTCAGTTGTTCTACACAAGAAAAAGTAATTCCTTTATCTTCAGAAGCATTAGTGCACATTAATTCCAGTGTCAATGAGACGAGGTTGCAGCCCAAAGCATATTGGTGCATACTTTAGCACACACTATTAGCATAGTACAGATAATAAAAATTATTTAGGAAATAGCCCTATTAATTGAACACGAGGAAATAAAGTCATATTAACAACAGTTATTTAAAAACATCAGTTGTCCCCCAAACACTGCTAAAAAGACACATTCGTAGTTATTTGGACATTTGATAATTTGTGCTGAGTTTATACAAGTAGCAAACACTCTACAGTCCAGTGTACTGATGTATTAAAAAAATACCTAAGCTACAGAAACAAGAATATGGGTAACAGTTGAATCCCTAAATTTATCAAAATAATTACTAAGTGTTGGATATATAGCTGTAGATACATCAATATAGGTACTAATCTAAGCTACAGTCCTACAAAGACATACATATGAGTAGTCCCAGCAGGACAGTTTTCTTGATGTGCACACACACAGAATTTTATATCTCAAAAAATCAGCAGTTGCGTTTCATATGGATTACTGGATTTGACCCACCATAACAGAGTAAATACTCTGATTACACCGAATTGGTTTTCCATTTAACGAACACAAGTCTTTTTAAAATGTTTGTGAACATGTATGGTTGTGACACGTTAACGGGTACGCAAAGCACTACAGGAGATTTCTTTGAGAATATTTTGGGAAGGGTTTCCTGAACGGCTAATTACAAAAGTAAATCTTTGTTTGCGGGAGAGGTCCCCGAGCAAATACAAACCTGAGAGGCTTAAGAACGAGTGTTTGTTTTGCGAGGCATTCCTATCCCTTCCTGGCCAAATTCAAGAGCAAGAAACCATCACACGTCTAAAAAATGAAGACGAAGAAGTGAGCAGTGGTCTTACATGGATGTATACTTCTGTTATTTTAACGATGTGATCTGAGGCGAACTGGCAGCGTTCAGCATCACCCTGGGCTTCTGTCAGGGCCGGGCTGGGGCCGCTCAATCACGGGGCCTCGGCCCTCCGCCACCGCCGGCAGGGGGCAGTGCGGCGGCGCCGCCCGCCGCGGAGCGCGGGAGGACCGCAGGGCGCGGCGAGCGCCGCTCGGGACCCGCGCGGAGGCACGGCTGTTGGAGCCGGGGTCGCGCTCGGCCCCGTGAAACACATGATGCTTCCTCCAGCTCGCCCTCGCCCCGTCTCCGCTTCCTTTTCTTTCTTTTTTTTTTTTTTTTTTTGATCTGCTGTGTCTATTTAAATGTATATTTTATTACATCACTACAGTACATCGTTCCCACACTTCCCAGAGCTGAATTCTGTGTCATATACTTCTGATATTAATTTTTTAAATGATTCTTTGAAGTAGTTATCTCTTAAACTAAGTTAAGCCATCACTGTCTCCCAACTGTACGCATTACCTTAAGGATTTGAGCAGTATGGATATACGCTTTTAAGCTGGTTTTTGCTTTATCACACACACACAAAAATTAAAATATTTCTTGGTGTCCAATTTGTCCTTTGTAATAGAGATTGAACTCCACTAAAGATGCTGAAAGCTGAACATATAATGGAAAGCAGACACACGCATTAAGATCCCAATGCTGACACCGTTACTCATGCAAATGAACTCCTTGAAGTCAGTAGGACTATTCAGATCGCAGGAGCTATTTCTGCAAGTCTGACTTGCAATATCAAGACCTATTTGAGCATGCACCATTTTATTATGCAAACATGTGTAAGCAAAGCTATCAATCAAAAAAACCCTAGTCGGAAAGATAAAATGCAAGTAAGAAGGGAAATTTAATTAACTAGTATCCAGAAAAGAGGTTTGAGATGGAAAACTCTGCCAACTATTCTAGGTAAGGGGATGAATGAGTAATTGTTAAAATAATAATTCTTTGAATTTCAACAGTGTAACTACAGCTACCCAACTTCCCTGAACGCACACAATCTCTTCATAATAAAGGACTATCACCACCTTGGGATTTTCACAATAAACGTTTTCCAAATTTTAAAGACACTTGTTCCAAGTAAATCCAGCCATTATATGGCTTATTTCACCTGTTCAACTCCGCAGTAATTCATCCATGATCAAAGGACCACTCGCTGAGATGCCTGCTTCCTAAAGATTCTGGTCCTACATCCTCTTCAACCCCTGCAGTATCCCAGTAATTTCCTAATCCTGAAATCCCTCAACACAATCTTCTCAAGTCCAGAAAACTACCCAGAGGACAATCTAAATGGAGATCCTGAGGAGTCTGTCCTGGGATTGACCCTTTTTGATATCTTTCCCAGTGACCTGGAGGGAGAGACACAAAGCACCCTCATGAAGTTTTCAGATGGCACCAGACTGAGCGGTGCAAAGGGAAGGGCTGCCAGTCAGAAGGACCCGAGAAGTGGGCCAACATGAACGTCATGAAATTCAAGAAGGATAAATGTGGAGTACTTCACTGGGACGGACTAACTCTCTGCAATGATCCAGGCTGGGAACTGCCTGCCAGGCTGACAGCACTGATGGAGCCTGGGGGGCAGCAGGGTAACCAGGACTCAGCAGTGCATCCTGGCAACAATGAAGACTTAACAATATAGTGGATTGTATCACCAGCAAAATGGTACCTCAACAGTCACCAAACCGTCAAGGGAAGCCATTACTCCTCTTTACTTAGCACTCAGCCCACATGTAGAATACTGCAGTCAGTTTTGTGTTACCTGATATAAGAAAGACTCGGAAAAAAATAGAGTCCAGGGAAAAGTCACCAAGATGGATGTGGGGTTGGAGCATATGACTTGTATGAAGAGGACCCTTTTTCCTGGAGAAGACAAGGCTTAAGGGAGAGGTTATTGAGAAGATGGGTTGAAAGGGGTTGACCTTTAAATGTCATCTAGTCCAACCTCCTTGCAAGAAGCAAGGACATCTCCAACCAGATCAGGTTGCTCAGAGCCCCGTCCAACCTGGCCTTGAATATTTCCAGGGATGGGGCACCACAACAGGCTCTGCTAAAAAGGTTCTGCCTGTTGTTCAGCCTGGTGAAGAGAAGGCTCCGGGGAGAGCAGTCTTTCAGAACCTCAAGGGGGTCTACAAGAAAGCTGAAGAGAGACTTTTGACAAGGGCATGTTGTGATAGAAGGGGTAATGGCTTTAAACTGGAAGAGGGAAGATTTAGGTTAGATATAAGGAAGAAATTACTAACTATGAGGGTTGTGAGGCACTGTCACAGGTTGCCCAGAGAAGCTGTGGATGCCCCATCCCTTGAAGTGTTCAAGGCCAGGCTGGACGGGGCTTTGAGTGACCTGGTCTAGTGGAAGGTGTCCCTGCCTGGGGCAGGTGGGGTTGGACCTAGATGACCTTTATGGTCCCTTCCAATCCAAACCATTCTAGATTCTATGATTCTATGAAATGAAGAATGAGAAATAAATTAATAAACTGAAAAAGCAGAGGTTCTGACTGGATATAGGGAAGAATTCTTCATTTTGAGGAAACGATGGGAAAACTACCAATGTGCTCCTGAAACAACACACTCATCTACATTTGGAAAGGCCGGCCTAGATATACTTTCACAAACAGTCATGCATACCACTTCATCAATCCGCGGACCTAACAGAAGTTCTGATACCATTGGTCAGAGATAGTCTTTTTCTGCTTTCTGCTACTCAGAGAAAATTACAAGTAGAAATTGAACCTATGCAAAGGGCTGGAAACTGTTAATTTTCATATGTTTCTATATTAAAGTCTTAGTATTTTTTTTTCTTCCCTGCTACATCTCCTCCTGAGTTTCATTCACTCTCATTTACAAGAAAGCATACTGAAATTCTGTTTGTCATCAAAGGAGAATAATGCTGATCTCCAAATAGGAAATTCCTGAGATATTATTCTACTCTGCATAATTATTTTCCCAGTTTTAATACAGAAAGGCTTCTCTTCCCTCTGCAAGATTCCCTAGATTGATGATGTAGGAAAAGGAATGTAATTTACAGTTTTACCAAATGTGTATATACACAATATATATTATAATACTATATATACTTAATTGTATCGCAAAACATAAATATCCTCAATATATCATTTATCTTTCTAACCAAGTCACGGGACAGTGGCCTCATCTACAGGTATTTTCATTTACGTCCTAGGATTCTGGATTCTGTTTTTAATTGTGACATCTGATCATTGCAATAATAAACCATAATATATACAGTTACATACCTACAGAAACACAAAGTCAATGAGAAAATTAAGATTAAATAAAAAAAGTTAACTTATTTCTGCCAACAGACTGCTACAATATGTCTTTTGTTAAAAGAAGCTGAACTTGTTTCTGACTTTCAGGTGATTTTCTTAATGTGCTTTAAGTTTCATAACATGGTCATCTTAACTTGTAGTTTGTGACCAAAATTCTGCATTTAAAGCAGCAAGGAGCCACACACTTAAAAGTAAAACACTAAGAAATCTATCATTTGAAAAAAGTTGCTTGCTTTTAAATAATACATTGGTTAAATTTAGATGTTTTTAACAACAAGCATACTCTTCAAGTCTTTAAAATTGCCTTAGCAATGTAATTCTGAACTTTTCCTAAAGCTATGATAAAAACATCATCAAGGATAACAACAAAAATGGAGCTGGAGCAAAAAATGGAGCTGGAGCAAAGCAATGCTCCAAGCTATAATTTTAACCATTCTCTCCACTTGAATTTGAGTTTTTATATTTTTAAAGACATAACTAAGTTCACATTCTTCATTCAAGCATTCTTGCCAGATCTCTATGACACTAGAACTGTACAAGACCATCAAGAATTGATGACTGATTGCGCGAACACTTCAGTTCCTGGTAGAACTCAGTTTCAACACATCCACAGAGGCACCAATTGCTACTAAAGCAGTCAGCTGAGTCACACAATCCTAGATGAAAAATATGAAGGAACACAAATTAATACCCCTAAAGTAAGCAAATTTCTAATCTGCCCAGCACTTATAGAACAAGACAATAAAGCTTGCCCACATATTAATTGCTAATTATATGTTTGGAAGTTTTAATAGCAAACCATGGTTCAATCAACATTTAATAAGGATCTACGGTATAAGAGAGAGCATGCAAAGAAAGTACAGGTGTTGGAATATTTTTGTTACAAATAAACTATATTCTATTTAAAAGTTTGAGATATTGCAAGAGAGTTTCTATGAAGTTAGAACTATCTAAGTTCCAAAAACCTTGAGGAGAAAAAAAGAAGTTCAGCAATATTATTCTGATATTGGCATATGTGTCACTAGCATAAGATTGTTTTTTACAAACATAAAAGCACATAAACCTTGTCATTGAAAACTTTCAGGTTCCAAGAAGTGAAAATTCTGAAGAGTGCTATCATCTCCTTTTCTATCTGAAAGATACTGGCTTTGCTGCACTTTAAAAGTTTAATTATATTTTATTGATCAAACAAACTGAAACAAATCGTAAGAAGAGTACTGCCCTATTTGAGAAACAGAAGAAAAATCCTATCTTTGCAGATAGGCTTTCAAAGAATCAAAAAGTTACTTTAATAATTTATACTTTAAGGGGACTGACAGGATAGAGATCAAAGATTAAAAAAAAATTATTTGTAAAACATTAGGTCTGACTCTGATTATTGATGTGATAAATTATTGAGTGCCTGTACAAAATCTCTTTACGTTTACACTTAAAACAGAGAAACCTTGAAAAATTGTTTTTAAGCAGTTAAATAGCATGAATTTAGGGCCTGAATTTGTCTTGTCCTTCAACAGAAACATTGGGAGAGTGCATAATTAGTCTCTGTTTAATCACAGGTCAGCCATAACTATAGAAAGCACTCTGTGCTATCATCTTAAAACCTGGAGTACCTTCTTAAACTTGAAATTCTCTGCATGAAATATTGGCCCAACATGCAACTGGAACCAGACTTCTTAAGTCCAGGCCTCTTCTGCTATAACAGCTGGCTTGCATAACTACAAGACAGAAACAAGACATTGACTTCACAGAAGTCTATGCCCCTTGAATCTGGAACATTATTTGTTTAAACTTTTATTTAACCTAATTCAACAGCATCAGATCTAGATTAATGCAAAGATGCTTGTGGTCATATGTACCTACCTACCTCATCCTCACCACACAGTAAGTACTAAGCTGTGCCTTGGATTGCATCTACAATTTTAGGCTCAAGCTCCCTTTCTTTTTTATCCCAACAGAACCACCATAGTTTTACATGCCTCATTCCCTCTGCAATCTTTCCCATCAGGAAAAGCAAGGTATTGGAAAACCTACCACTTGAATTTCTGCAGCTTTCCTAACTATGCAATTCTAATAAATTCCATTCCTCCAATTCAACAGCATAAAGGAAACTGATGATTTTATAGTTCTGCTGTAGATGTCAGCAGTGAAACATTTAAAACACCTTAATCTCTAAAATTACATGTGATTAAATACAACATGATCTGTTAAGTAGTCACTGTTAATGACTTATGCTATACAGGGACTTCTGGAGACTAACAGCCGAAAAAAATGGGGGGAAACGGGAAACCACTTCACCTTCTAAAACTAGACAAACAATGTTTGTATGTCCTAGAACACCTCACGTGTCATCTCTACACAAAGCAGGTCATGAAGTCAACAGAAAGCAATAGATGTTTTGTCTAACAGTATTATATTAATAGCTCTAAACTTAGCAACAGCATTTAACTATCAGGCTGACTAAACAAAAAGGGGACACAACTCTAATGCACTAACGGTCCCTTAGCATCCTGAGAAGCCATAAATGGCAGTTACTGAACTTGCTTGTCCCAACCTAATCAGGTGGGGCTTCAGAATGGAGTACATCTCCCATCTAGCAATGTCCTCAGCCTATGAAGTAATCCATCAATACTACATTCACATTGCTATCAAAGGGAAAACCTGGACTTAAATATTAAGCTAGAGAATGGGGGATACAACACAACAGAGGAAAAAATTGAGGAGGTTCTTTGGGTACAAAATACCCTGGGGTTGTGTTGAGGGGCCTTACCAGAGCCTCAGACAGACTTTAAGTATTAAAAACTGAAGGAAAAGCTTGTTAAACAGAGTGACTCTGCAAACAACAAGTCACTAGCTCTGATGATTACGATTAGAGATTCCTAGAGGTATAAGACAACCTACCGACCCCAGGCAAAAGAAACAGTACTATAATTATAGCTGTAACTTTCTGTTTTCAGTTCTTTAAATAAAAGCTTCACTTTAAACCTTACTAACTAAATGCATAAATAATTTAATAAATGTTGACTTGCTGTACTGTTAAGCCTGTCTGGTGCTGGAAGACAGGATGAAGAGAGAAACCAAAAATTTTCAATTGCTACCTTCACAAAAACAGCCAATCCAAATGAAGTCGTTTGAGCAGGCGCCTCTGAGGAACCTATAACCTGGAGTGTGTTTAGCGAAGCCACAGGCTAGGGAGTGTTCCTGCCAAACTAGAGAGAACCAGTGCCAAATGCTTTGAGATTTGGTAAATGATTCCCTCTAGCAGGCACAAACCAGTACCCTTCTGTGAGGGGCAGATGGCCAAGATATATTCCACAGCTCCAAACCAGCCCTAAACTGGAATGGGAAAAGATTTTGTAAACAAGTTTCTGATACTGTTCAACACTATACTTCCAGTTCATCTTCATATGTAATAAACTGATTTTCTTAGAATGACTTTTTATCAGCATGTAATTGTTATTTACAAAATAATGGAAGTCTCTACATTAATGGAAGACCCTACATTAATTACTTCTACTAAGCTTGTTTGTAAAAGAACGTTCCTTCTCTCATAGGATAAAAATTATCTCATGAGTCAGTTTCTGGATAAAAGTGGACAGTCTTCTTGAGAACTCAAGACTTGCTGGGTGTAGTATTTGTTCTATACTTCTTCAGAACAATCCACCTTGAGATGACTCCCCAGGAAGCATTTTGTGAAAATGAAAAACTGGTGAAACATCAGTTACTTTAAAATAATAAATTAAAGAATCTCAAACTTACAGATTAAATCCTCAAAATATATAGCCATTTTCAATGCAAGACAGTGCATAAAAAAGGATAACCAGCCATACTATTGAGTGTAACCTAAATAAATAAAAATTCTGAATAAACGTCACACAAGTATGCAGTGATAACTACGCAACAACATACAGCCTACGACCATCTGAAATCAGAGGATCTTCTCTTTCTCTATATTAGGTCAGGATGGATTTTTTCTTCCCCCCATGAATTTTTAAAGTAATTTTTTGAACCTGCAACATCCTAAAACAAAGTTCCACAACTTAACTACTCACCTGGCAAAAGAAATAGCCCTTTTTGCTTTTTTGAACTTTTACCTTCTAATTTCATTTGATATCCCTAACTCTGTTAAAGGGAAAACCAAAAAAATAGGTCCATCCTAGGGGGTCATATTAGTATAATTATTTTAACACAACAGAGTCAGGGGAATAGCTGTACCCATGCAAAATCTATGTGTAACTCAGGCCAAAATGGTCCTATTTTCTGTGCTGATTCAAAGCTCTTATGCAAGTCGGTGGCATATGGGGCAGCAAAAAAAAAATCATCAAGTAGAATACAATTTCTCAAGAATCCTACTTAACGCTACTTATACAATTAGTGTTTTTTGATGAAAGTCATGTAAGAATAATCAAAAAAAGTCTTAACTTCCTTATGAATTCTCAAGTAGAATTCATAAAGCTAAACTACGACAGTAGGTAAGTCTGGGAACCCACACATAATTCATGCTTTTTGGCAAAAAGAAAGAACTAATTTGAGAAGAGTTCTGACCTAAAACATATCTAACCAGACAATCTAGTTTCCAAAATTGTATCTTTAAGCTAAATAATTAAACAGCTGAAATCTAGCTATTAATCATCCCTAAGAAGTCTTATTATCCTTAGTAGTTTGTGTCTAACAGAACCAAGCTAATCACCAAAGAACATTATGCGCAGGTATGTGGAGGCTTGGAAAATGGAAGGAGTTGCCACAAGTCATGGAAGCATGAACATATAAGCAGTGTATCTAGGAGAAGAGAATACTTGGTATTCAGACTGCAAGGAAGCCTTACAGCTTGATCAGAGGACAGAAAGAACGTAAACTCTGAAGGAACAGAAGCTACTACTATTGATTTCTTCCCTGTTTTTTTTTTTTTTTCTGTAACTAAGCTGAATATTACCTAATTTATTTCAGAAGAAATAAAAATCTCAATGTGCTATGGAAACACATTATCCTTAATTTTGATGTTTAATTCCTTCTCTTTTAATAATTCCTCTTTAAGATTATTTTTGTGCAATTTCATATGTATATCCTAAAAGAAGGGAGGATGCTGAAGTTATCAAAAGGGAGGCACTAAAGGTCAAAGAATTTTGTCAACTACATCCAGGTCCTACCCTATAATCCCAGCAACGTGTGCTGCAGTGACTGAACAGTGTGAGGAAAAAGTAACAGAGGAGGAGATGAGAAGTGAAACAGGTGCAGGTCTCAATAAATCAAATGAGAATATATAGATATATGTTTGTTTTTTTTTTTCCTCTTAGCTTTCTCAAAACACAAATACAATACAACATAATAAGTATGTCCAAAGACATTCAGGAACATTTAAGAATAAACACAGAGTGACCATAGAGAACTGGAAAATACATTCACTATATTTGTGAATAACAGTACAGGTCTCAATGAACTTTCGCGTTTGGTTACTCACTGCAGAGTCAAATAAAAAGATATTGTTTGAGGGATCAGATGAGAAAGAACTAATATGGCAATGACGGCAATAAGAGTTCTTAAGGAAACACCAGTGAAGTTGTTAGCTGGGGATTTATCCCCTCCCTGTTTTCACGCAGGCTAAATGTGTTTCTTGGGCTAAACCCAAGATCAAAAGATACTAAACCATTACAGGACCTCAGGCTTAAATATAAGAAGTATACAATTATGACAGTATGTCAGGTGAGACAGAGATGGAGAACTGTTGTAAAAATCTCAGAGATGACAAACACACATGGAGGCACAGATGCCAGCATCCTGTAACATAGTCCTTCCAGTAACAGAACACCCTCTCAATCACATCCACAAGCATTAAAATGAATACCAAGTGTAACAATTTGCCTATATGCTTCTGTTCTTTTAAAGCAACTTCTGTAAACGATGTAGACATTTTGGCAATTTTTTTTTTTGCTGGAGAAACCATCTCTCTGACACTATAAAAAAGTCTTGTTGGTGACAGGTCTGAGCAAGTATCACAGCTGTCCACTACGCGCCTGATGCCAGACAGACCAGCTCAACATGAGGCCTAATCTTAAGGAGGCAGGATGGGCATGTCAGCCAGAAAGCATATGCGTAAAGAAAACAGGAAATTACAAAGGATACCGAAAGGGTAGACTGAAGACCATAACCAGAATTTCAAAATGTCAACACCTTCATCTGTGTATGTCCAGGATTAGAGGAAAAGCTGTCAACACTAAGCCATTGTGCCACATTCATTAATACCAAATCCATGCATCACTAGATCATCCACCACTACAAAGTTTATCCAGATCAGACACTGTCATTTGATTTTGTCAAAATAGCTGTAGTTTATGATAGTTGATATTAAAGTTGCACTTCTACATTACTGTGCAAGAACAGATGGTGGTACCTGATCTGGCACAACACCCACTGCTGCAGCTACTTCCTTGAAAATAAATGCCCTTTCATTACCAGTAGAATGCCTTTGTACCAGTTCAACACTTAGCAAAATTTGGCTGTGACTGATTTTATTTAACACTAGACACTGCGAAACTGGTTAAACCACAGACTAACACTCTCCATATTATAAGCATTGGAAAAAAAAAGTGTCAAATTGCCAAAGAGTTATAGCAGAATCTGGACTTGGTATGCAGTAGACTCAGTAAGATGAAGGAGGCTAACAAATGCAACTCAAACTCATGGAAGAAGGAAAGACTAAAGTGAAGTTTACGAGGTTTTTCAATAATTTTAAGAAATGAAAACATTACAACCTTAGTATGAGCAGCAGGATTGCCAAATAAACATAATGAACAATCATTTCAACATATTTTAGAAAATATTACCTTTTACTTTTTCCCCCTTAAATGATCCTTGAAGATGCTGCTCACTGATCAATGACTTCCTCCTCCACAAAGATGTTCCAACATGTGTTGAGAGCTGGGGACATTAGTACCACCTCTAGAGCATGGAGTTTGCCTACAGGGATAATGTAAATCAGCTTTATTGCAATATTGAATGGTTCTCTAAGGTTTTCTTTTTATTGTTCTTATTTTACATTCAATATTTATTATCAGAAACGTCTTTATGAGATGGACTTTATAAATGAATCTGGTAGAGAATGCATCTCCACAGAATGATGATCTTAATTTTACTCTCCTTTGCAGAGATCAAAAAATTTAAGCCATTCGGTTCCCAGATACAAACTTATTCTGGGGTTGGGTAACGTATTTTGGTAGGCTCTGAAGGCCAGAACTGCCTTCCAGAAATAGCAAGATCTTTTAAAGAAGGCTCTTCCACTACATTCATAAAACAGAAGCAAGGTATTACGATGAAAACAAAACATGAATTCTCCAAATATTTCTGGGAGCAAACAGCATGGTCATGCTCTCAGTTCAACTGGATTAAAACCTTCAAAAATGATGACTGAAGAAACAGCTTCATTGTCTTAATAAATAATCATAGCTTGAACATATTAACATTTATTTTGAGAAATTACTGCTTGATGAAATAACATCAGTTCTGGCACTTAGAGGTGATGTTGCTAACAGCACAATTCAGATTCTGGCATGTTGCAGAACCAATAAGATTAATAAAAAGAAAACCTTAGAAACACACAAAAAATATTGAACAGAAGCTGCCCTACCTTTCACAGAAAGGCAGACTCCAAGCTCTCAGGTGGTACTGAAGTTACCATTCCAACACATGTTGGGACATCTTGTAAAACAGGAAGTCTAATCATGGACCTATTAAAGAAAGAACAACAATATGGTTTAAGATTCTGCTGAAATACTTACTGGTTATGTTTATTTGGCAACACTGCTGCTGATACTAAGATGGGAATGTAGTCCCACCTTTTTTGAAAAGGAAATAATAAATGTAAACAACATATAATTGTCTTATAATATTGCAACATTAGCAATCAATTGAGTTGTAATATAAAACCAGATTCTCTATTGAACATGTGCAATAAACTCCAATCTCACCATAAGAAACTAAATTATCACAATTATCGACATTGGTAAGAAGAAGATAGGGAGCAGTGCACACATTGTAATTGAAATAAAATTTCTAGCAAATTGCTTGTTTTATACTAATGAAAACACCCCTAACTCTGCACTAAGTTACATAACTATTCTGGATGTCAGAATGGAGATACATCTCTACACCTGCCACGTCTCTGCAGGTGACATACTGAGGTTTATAGGAACTAGACAAAGTCAACATATTTGGCATGCACAATAACTTGCAATTTGGATTATACAATACCTAATATGACTTCTTTTTTCCCTTAGAAAAAACAACTAGAATCACAGAAACCACCACTCTAGGCACAGTTCAAGTGAACTAAGCATATCATTAGGACAATGCATGACTTCAAAACGCTATGCTTAAGAACAGGTACATGTTAGAATTCTCTCCAAACACAATCAGAAGTTATGTCCATAGGTATTTAAGGAGGTCATGCTCACAGAAAGATGCTGGTGGAAAAACTGATACTAAAAGGAATACTTTAGTTTGAACACAAATCAATTCATGGATAAAAAGTTAAGTCAACAACAAAAAGATAAAGTCACAACAACAAAAAGTGCAGTGAAAACAAAAAGTTATGTTCACAGGCAATCTAATAGCTCAGAATTTCAGAACCCACAACAACTGTAATCTAAGCAGCTCTAAAAATCCTCTAAAGTAAGAGAAATAAGTATACTTTTATGTCAGAACTGCTCTGTATATGAAAGAGCCATCATCAATAGTACAGTTTCATCTCAATTCAAACATGAATACAACTGTTGACAAACAGACAGATGAAACGGGGATAAGAGAATGACTCTATTATTAAACTAGTAACAAATGCTTTAAATAGAGGCTCTGAAATCTACTGGCCTGGTTCCAAGAAGGATATCTCAATCAGTTTTTAGATGGTTTAGCAATATAAAATGCCCTCTAGAGTATTCAAACTATTTATTTTTAAAATATACATATGCATACAACTAGGCTGTCACTGTGATGCCATAGTAGATTCAATACACTCCAGGAGATAGAAAACACAGATAAGCTATTTCCTTATGTTTTAACATGCATTTTTTTAGCAGGCATGCAATTCAAGTGTGACTGAACAAAGACAGAATCAAGGCAGAACAATGATCAATATTTCATCAGACAGGATTTAAAAATATATTAAACGTAAAATAACAAAAAGGTAAATATAAATTATTTTGAGCCTAACCCTGCAATTGTCACATTGGCAGAGACAGTGGCTTGATTCTATCAAGTCAAGCTTCTCTGTAGTGATTTAGGTAGGACTGTAGGCCTTTTAACTACTAGATCAGCTGGACTAGGAGAATTTGGATTCATCAGCACATTTTCAAGCTTCTTAACAACTGGCCTGCACCACTATGTGTGTTCTAGCCTAAAAATCCATTTGGATGAAGCAAGAGTATCTCAGTTCTAATTCTGTGACAGGAAGTGCTGCGGGTGTATGCTATATTGTCAATGTAATAGACTTTTTCCAAAGGAAATTTATAACAATGCTAGATAACATACATAAATACAGTTATTTAATAAAATCGTGCTATAGAAAAACTTATTTCCTAATGCAGAGGTAAAAATAATTCAGAATGAATGTGAAATAAAAATATCATTGATGATTCTGCAATACATTTTAATCATACATATTTAAGTTAAAATAATCTGAAAATACAAGATGGACAGTTAAAATGTATCCACTATGTCCAAACCAGTCCCGTATTTTCTAGAATGTCACATTTGTAATTATTCTATTCAGCCAGTGCTCTGTAACAATAAAAATTGAAGTAGAAAAATTAGGTGAAGAACACTGACAGTTAAGAGAAAGAGAGAAAGAAACAATCTAAGACAAATAATACAGTACGCCAAACTTATGTTTCATTATTATTGCATTAAGACAGTTAATTTATGGTTAAGATTCTCCACAAGTTTTAACATTTTAGAGACAGTCAAGTAAAAGCAAAATGGCATCATCTGTTTGTAGAAGAAATCAGTCAGATTCAAAACCAAAGCTGTGGGAATTAACAGGTTGCTGCAGGTTCTAAGCTTGTGATGATAACATACTCTGTTGACCACAAAATATAAGGCAAAATTTTTGGAATTGTTAGTGGAAGTTCTAGAGACCACCAAAACTCTCAGTCAAAAGGTGTCTCAGGAAAGTACACAACATATCTATTCCCTTTTTCCATGGATTTAGTTATCAGGCAATGTAAGAAGGGTCACCTTTTTTCCCATCCTTCACTGTGGCCTGCTACCTTTCTCTACTATTGAATAGAAAATACAGTGCAGCCTAATTCTTATCTGCTCTCAGAAACGATACTGTAATGAAATAATTCCTGAGCCAAGGAGTTCCTATTTTCAAAAAATGGTTACAAACCAGAGAAAAAACTGTCACATTTAAAACAACCTGCGAAGTTATATTGTCTTATTCATTAAAGTGTTGCCCCTTTTGGTAAACAGTGGGAACTCAGAATGTCAAAAACTAGCTTCTAAACCCTGACTGGATATTCTTACCCACCAAGAAACAACGTATGAATGGATTAAAGTGCAACAACTGCAAATTATTAAGGTTAATTTTTCTTGTTTCTTTCCCATAAAATCATGCGAAACAGCTAGGATTTTTCAGCATTATTTATTTATGACAAGATAGTTTGCTTATCTTGCCTTTTAAAGAAATACTACCCATTTTACTAATAAAGCTAAAGATCTAGAAAGTTTTAAGAGTCTGTATGCACATCAGCATGCACCTGCATGAAGAACATCAACCTCTGCCTCTCAACTTCCCAAAAAGAGAAACAAAAGCCTTACACCTCTTTGCATATGTTTCGTTGTGCTGTGCTGTCATGCAGAAAGATCAGGGTTTAAAGTTTTATGATCCTGAATGGCATAGCAAAAGAAATACACTATCTGCTAAGAAATACCCACTCTTGATTTTGCATCAAAGAAGAATTTGAAACAGTCACAGCCCTGTCTTCCTACAAGAACAAATGGCAATGATTACCAGCCAAAGATGACTAGATACAAAATTGGATAAGGAAGCATGTGGGAAGTGGATGAATATCTCTGCATTAATTACCTTTCAGTTACTTCTTCCATTTAAAAGGATCAATAATAATATTAGTCATTTAGATTTAAAATAAACTTTGGATGATAACACTGCCAAGTTACTGTAGAGATAAGAACATATATTAAGAAACCTCTTTCACTATGACTTTGAGGCATTTGGCTGGTGGTTACTGCCAAAGACCGAATAGCATCTGCTCTCACTTTAGCAGTTTATATTCTGACTCTGGTGAATGGAAGCACAATCTTTGAAACAGCCTTTGGGGAACACTACTGAGTTGCTCGACAGAGCTCTTACTCAGAAAAGAGAGAAGGAGATTAATATTACAGAAAACTTGAAAGATCTAGTTTCTGAGAAAGGAGAGAATAACAGTTTCCTAATACTGTACATACCACAAATCTCTCTTACTAAAACATTAAAAACGTGCCCTAAAACTGAAGTGATCATTAAATATAAATAGATTTAAAGGTACAAAATAAGGTCTGTTTAAGTCATATTCAGGTAAAAAGTAAGAAGAAACAATGTATTTTATCTCATTTGTCAACAGGCTTTTAATGAAAACATAAGAACGAGGACTCATATAACGTACTTTTTTTTCCCCCAACGTGCTTGAGAAGGTCACAGCCTCCTTTGCTTAGTCATGATGTGTCTAGGCACCGCAACATATGGTAAGATTGAGTTTTGTCGTGGAACTCACAATGTCATTATTTTAAGTGCCCAGTAGCACAAACTACTAAATTTGTGTGTGGTCCTATGCAATCAACAAATCTGGCCACACACAGTGAAAACCAAGCTTCTAAAACTTCAAAATCAGCTGAAGGAATTCTATCCTCAAGAACCATAGATCCCAGATAGTAGCCACTAGTGAACCCCACAGCCACTTTCAAAACTATAAAAGGCTTCATGTAAAGCCAAAATAAAGCTCTAAAAGTGGCTGCAGGAGATCACTAGGAGTGGTCGCTCTTTTGGATTCACTGCTTTTGAGAAGTAAATCCCTGCAGCTGCTTTTAAAAGCTTTGAAAGTTTCATTTCAATTATCAAAGCCAATAAAGCTTCAAAAACAGCCATAGGGATTTGTGTTCCTCAGAGGAGCAAACCCCAAAAGGCAGTGATGAATAGTGTGATGGGCTCTGTGGCTCTTGAAGTATGTACAGATTCCTGTAAGTCCTACACTTGTAATTACAGCTCCATGTTGTGCAGCAATTGTCACACCCAGACAGTTCATCAAGGCTTATACGGCAAATTCATTACTGATTTCCCATTCTTTTTAAGAGTTTTATGTCTGTTTTCCTTTTTGTTTTCTTACACTTGTATAAACTATTACGTGAGCATCCTTCACAACATTTCATTAAAACCTTGCTGGTTTCCTATCTCAGATGATGGCAAGCCACCTCACAAAATGTTGCACGTATGTTTTCCCAGACTGCATCACATAATGCCATCATCACAACATGATAACTATAGCATGCAAAATAATTCATTTCCCTGAATGAGAACTTAAAAGAGTACTAATTAAAATACAAGAGTGAAGCTTGGCAATAAGTCAATGAAGAACTTTGCCTGCAACTGCAATATAAAAAGGCTTCCATTAAGTCAATGAACATAAACACAAATAATATTTCAGAAGTAACTGCATGACTTAAAAATCTTGTTACAAATCAGTGCAGTTAGGTTTTTGTCTTATCTTTAAAATTATAAAATTTTATAAATTTAGCTAGTGACATAAGCATAGTTCTAATAGAAACATATGATTTCTGCCCCTAAACAATTAGAGCCTTGTAACTTAAGACACTGATGGCTCTGAAAATATTACCAAAATGTTGAAAAATACACATTTAGATCCTAGAACAGACATAGTATATTAATGAAGTATGTCACATGAAATACATTCTGAGCATACTTACTAACCTTAAAAGATCATTAATTTTGAATAGTTATTTTTTCTACTAAAGTTTTTAACTTCCATTTTCAAATGGCAGAATAAATAAATACACTGTTTTGCCACAAAAAAAAAAAAAATACACCTTTCTGAAAAAATGCTGTAAGAACATCACCGTGAACTTAAATACATGCAGGTGTTAAGAACTGAATAACTGGTTTGTGTGGGGAAAGAAAATCTTGACAGATAACTTCAACATTCTGTTAAATCTTATTCACAGGTGTCCTCTGTGACCTGTACTACTTACTTTACCTCTCTGTTTCAGTCTTCTCATGGGTAAAACATGAAGGAGGACTGTGAGAAATAATTAATGTTTGCAAAGAGCTTTGAGATCCTTAGATATAAAAAACATGGGGAAAGCAAGAAGTATGAAAGTACCAGTATATTATTTTTTCCCAATTTGAGATAACTAAGTCACTTTTATCACAAAAAAAAAACCCTTGGAAATTCAGTAATACAGGATCATGTAATAAAATGCTTACAAAACAATCTTAAGTGCTAAGCATATTCTGTCGCTCAGAACTGCCTAACTCCAAAGGAAACACTATCAAAAGGAAAGGACATGTTTCTCACCCATTTCAAGTATGCGTTTATGTAGAGGTATAGCAGCAAGAAAAGGTTCATCTTTACAGGACTGTATCTGGGTTCCAACCAAGTCAGAGTTGGTAGCCATAATCCGGGCACTTTCTTCATTAAGATTAACGCCAGCCATAGAGGCAACATCATTGATGTCATCATCATCTCTATAATGAAGAAAAAGAAGAAAAAAAAACAATTCTGCATGTGATATATTCGTTTTGTATATTAACACGCCCAGTGGCTGGGCCAACTTGAGGCACAACCACTAGGGTCTCCATTTTGACAGAATATATTCTACATTCAGAAATAACTAAAATATTTATCTGATCACATTAGGAAAACTTTAGAAGCAGGACAATTTGTCTGTAACAGAAAGTGTGACAGAGGTGTTTTTTCTTCACCTGAGTCAGTGATACCAATGAAACCAGGATGGTCAGGAAACTAAAGGCAATCATCACCACTAAAGACAGATCACCACTTGGCTATTCTCTTTATGTTGAAAACTAAGAGTAAAATAATAAAATAAACTCCACAGATATTAAAAGAAAAAAGGTGAATTTGGAATCCTGCGCTGTTTCAGAAGTTCCCATCCCTGGAAACATTCAAGGCCAGGCTGGATGAGGCTCTGAGCAACCTGATCTAGTCAGGGATGTCCCTGCTTCTTGCAGGGGGGTTGGACTAGATGACCTTTGAAGGTCCCTTCCAACTCTAGCCATTCTATGATTCTATGATTCTATCAAAATGGGCAACAAAGCATTTTCAGCAATAGTCAGGAAAGACTCTTTCACCATGATGAGTTCATAACTAAGTTTGGGTTCCAAATGTGGTTTGAATATGTGCTGGTGTTTTCTCTGGCAACATAAAAAAATCAGCTGAATATATTAACTAGTTTTAGAAGAATGAGCTGCATTTGAGAAGATGACAGCAGCACTTCCCAGGCCACTGTTTGCCCTGCAATACCCTTCCTAACAGCTTGACAAAGTACTGACTAACAAATTTGAGTTTCCACACCTCTATCTCCCAAGCTTTTTTCTACCTCCTACCTCTTTGAGGTATGACTCATAACTGTGGATATGATCATCTGTTTTTAGCACATTCTGTTTAAGAGCTATTACTGACGTGAACACTATTTCAGCATATTCTAGGAGAGATTATACGACCTTTGAGAATATATACATATATGGAAAAGATCCACATACATCCAAGTCCAGACTCCTACTACTGCAAAAGCAAACAAATAAAAGCTTTAAATTAAAAGATTTTTTTTTTAAAAAATATTAAATAGATGTTGTTCTATGCACCCTAGAATACTTTCTGTCACATGTAACAAGTTTAACACACATAGTAAAAACCAAAAGCTACAAAAGTAAGGTCTGAGAACAAAAGGAGAGAAATTTAGAAATCTATAATCTAGGTCCTCCCTGTCCTCCCATACTCTCGACATCTGCACTACAGCAGCCAGTTTCGGTGGAAGACTTCTATGGTTTGTTAGATAATGGTTTGTTTTCTTTTGCAGGAAGAATTTAAGAAAAGATTTTTGTTTGTATACATCTGGAGAAATGTGCTGAACACTCAGAGGCTGAAAATGGAAAATTTTACAATGATTGTCAGAAAAATGCTACACAAATTACCTTTTATTATTTTCCATGAGTGCTAAGCATTTGATTTCTTCTCTTAGAATGAAATTCACGAGGACAGTGTCACAAAATTGATCTCCTGCCTTGACAGTCTTCATGCTGAGTCTAAAGATTTGCACTTTTACATTTCACATGGTATGTATGAGATACTTATTGGAAGGTCACAAGAGCTGCCATGAGGAAACTAGACTCCTATGCATTCAGTACATAGATGACTGAACTACTCTTTGGCCTTGTCCAATCAGTTGTGAAACTGCCCCCCAAATACCACAGTTGATAAATGTACTTGTCCACATAACAACTGTGACTTAAATATTCAGTGGCAAGTTCAAAAGATTCTAATTACAAACGAAAAACAGCAACTAAAACTGAAAAAGGGGAAAAACTAAGCTTTCTGGGGGTTAAGAACCTCAACACTTGAAACAGAAAGAGCATCACCCAAGGTAATCTACCCAGGGCTCACAAGGCCCAAATCCAGCAGGCCTTTTAAACCATGGCAAAACCAAATTCATATAAAGACAGTTATCATAACAGAAACTCAAAACTATCTAAGATAGTGGAAGATACTGGAAAACCAACCAAACTACAAAACATTAACCAGTTTGTGTAGTTAAAAAAAAAAACAACAAAAAACAAACCAATCCAATTCCCAGTGGACCCTCACACCTCTGCGGGCGCAAAGGCAGCACTGCTGCCCTGTGGGGTCCGGCAGTGCCTGGGTACTGTTGCCTGCTGAGGGGACCTGAGCACAAGGACTCAAAGGATCTTAATAAAACATTAATTTAGCAGAGTACTCATGTGCTTTCTCTATATACAGCCCCCCTAATCTCACTTGCTTTAGCAAGTGTTTATCGCACAGTCACATACAATCTGGCTAGCAGTAATACAGTCTCAATCCTGCACTTCAGATCAGGTTGCCAGGACTGAGGTACTTTCATCACCTTCAAGCAATCATCCATACAAAAACCAAGATAGCACTCGAGTTCAAGAACATAATTTTTAAGAGAAGTTTATACTTATCTCTACTGTTACTTAATAGCTAACGAAAGTACAATCAATCTTTTATCTTCCTTCTGCTTAGCATTTTAGATATTCTAATTTTTATTTAGAGTACAGAACTGTGAACACATTATAAATAAAAAAATATTGTCTGAACTAAAAATAGACAACCAATTTGGGCAGAAACCAGGATTCCAATGAAATTAGCAAAATCAATGCAAGAGCACTTATAAAGACTGTCACTGTAACTCCTAGACAGAATATTTTCCTTCCATCTTACACTGGCAATCCACTATGTGTGAGTACTTGTTTTTTTAACGTCACGTGGAAGATAGATATGCCATGTTTTAATCATAGTTGGGACTACATTTTTTTTTTTTAGTCTAATGGGAAAAATTATATCAATATATCCTTTTTTATTGAAGGACTTTATCACGAAAAAGAGCTTGAGTTTGGATACTGAAACACATACACATTTATCTATAAAGAGGGCGGACACTCTTGCAAAACAATGTCCTATAAAAGTCAACTTTTAAGTCCAGATGAGTGAGTTTTCAGAAGTCATTCCATGGAACAAAGATGCCATCCAGTGGTTGTCTAGATTGATGATTACTTTCTATCTTTCCCTTTTCATCCCAGCACAGTATTTAACAATTTCATGTTACTGTGCTCACACTAATTATACCGTTTCAGTAACTATATCTGTTTTTTACTGAATTGAGTCTTATGTGATAAATCTAACATTCCATATGCATGCTATTTTTAAGAGGACAGCAATGAGTTCTCAACCTCTTTCCAAATGCACACAACACCTTAAAAGTAGTCTAAGAGTTCAATTCTTCCTCCTATATTCAACCTCTTGTAACACCTCTCCCTCTCCCCTTCATTAAAAACACTCATGCAATTACAAAAAACCCCACCCCAATAAATCCACACTTACTTGAAAACACGAAAGAAAAAAACAAAGTATTTGCACAGTTGTTCATAACATGCTTGAAAGATTTTTTTTAAATTAAGACAAGCCATAATAAAAATTTGGTAGCCTTTTCTTTATGAACAAATCTTAATGGCACAACTGCGTGCTGTTTTTCTTTCTCAGGCACTTGGTAAGATTTGAGCCAATAATGTCCAAATGTGCAATGGTGAGCTGCTCCCAAGTAAGATATAAGGATACCAACTGAGACAACATTATACTATTGTTTCCCCTCTCTCTCAAAAGTGAAATTTCACGTTGTTAGGACAAAGTCCCTGCACGTATGTAAGACTGAGCAAGTCTACAAAGAAAATGGATCTCAAGATCAGAGATCAACAACAATACATTGGATATAGATGGTGACTTGAAATTACAGTAACAGCCACTACTATATTATATTTTACAATGGCATAAATTCTTTTAAACAAATTTATTATAATGCTTATTCTGACTTTCAAGCTTTAACTTGAAATTCCTCCATAATATTGCTTTGCTGTAAAATATATTCTTGGTCTATGTTGGATCTTCTCTGATAAGCAAAAGGGATGACACAACATACTGCATTTGTGATCAGTATTTTTCTTTATTTTGAAAAATATGGAAAAAATTAATGATCACTTTATAGCTTGAAATATTTATTTCAAAAACCAAAGAAAGTTAAAGCTTAAGGTTTTATGTCATCTAACATTTTGAGACAAAAACTTTGAAGTTATCCATTTAACACCTGCATTAGCTTTCTATCTCTCTTCAAAGGACAGTCTGCTTTGCACATTATTAGATGTAATATGCATTTTGCCAAAACTGTTACTCAAGTTTTATTTTATAAACAAAAATAAAGTAAGAGGCAATAGATTCTTTTGGCTAGGCAAAAGAGGTCGAAAATAATTTTTTTTTTATTCCCAGGTGGATTCTACTTCAAAATATTGACAGTCTGATGCATAAAATAGGAATACTAAGATAAGTGTCAAATGATCTCTGTCACTTCTTAAAACTGATTCTGAAAAAAGCCTCATCACATTGGTTGTATAAAACCTGATACTGACAGGTTCCAAGAACTTACATCTAACTTTGAAATACTGTTTCAGGAAAAGAAAGGTTGCTGTGAAAAGGAAAAGCGTCTGGCTCACTGTTACACTATGGCAAACATATCACCACGCACACTAAGGGAATGGTTCTGTCCACTTCTTGCCTCATTGCAATGCCACTGAGCCCTACTCAATACAGTTAGGAAGTGGTAGGATAACACAAGACTATAAACAAGGATCTCCATCCTTGGAGAGATGTAAAACTGGACAAGCTTAACCAAATCTGCTCTGAGTCAGAAGTTGGACCTCCCAAGGTCCCTTCCAATCAAAATCATTCTGACTCAGATTCAGTGGGAACAAATGTTTCCACTAGTTCTTTACATTGGCAACAATCTGAATTATAGGTAATAATTACTTTGAGAGTCTGCTACTTTCACTGTCATCAGTGGTGTATTATGTTAGTGGGAGCTCCCAGGTTACCAAACTAAATGATGATGTATGCAGCAGTTGTAGCCAAATACGCAAGCCCCTAGCAGACTTCAGTGGCCCTTCTGCTTCATCTCTCCTGACTACAGAAACCTCTAGCTGGACTACTATGGCACAAATATAAGTCTGGATCTTTACTGTAAACCAAACAAAAAATTACAAAAAATGGAATTCAAATTTTCATCCTTAGGTATTAACATAGTTGAAAAGTCAACTAAATGGAGCTGTCTGTAGTTCTCTCTGAAAAATTTAGCAACAATAAATTTTAATACTAAAAAGGTGATTTATAAAATTTCACAAATACAACAACTTTACATAGCAGAAGTCTTGGGTTGGAAACTCTGCATTGGAAACTCTGCATTATAGAACAGCTGCTATAATATCCAGTGAACTCATGTAAGCAGTCTTAAATTTCATTAATAAATGCTGACATTAAAGGCTAAGCTGTAATTTGCAAAATTCCTAGTTGCTATGTCTTTTATGTAACACCTTCCTGCACCTCCCACAGTCCAGAGCAGAAGAAATTGAAAATAACAAAGTTCACATTTCCATTCTTAGTGACCAACGCTTTGATCACAAAAGCGGAGAGCCCAAGTAAGTTACTTTAAAGAAAGTAGAATATAAAATAATGAAACAAATATGCAATAATAAAACACTAAGGGCAAAATAAATTTATACATAACACAACTATTTTTCAAAATTCTTGCTTTGCTTTAGATGCCAGTTTGCCTTCTGGCTAAAAACACATTCTTCACACACGCTGGGAATGTTGAGGAAAACTAGTCAGCATTCAGAGGATTAATACAGATTTCCAGCTCTGTGCCTTTAGGCTTAATAGTCAGACATCTATTTGTCCTCAGGAAAGGTTAGGGGTTGAAATGCAAATATGCAAACAACTGAATTCTTTGTTAAGATACCAAGAAAAAGCTTGATCTTTGCTGCTGTTTAATAAATCCTTGCAATTTTATGGACTTATTTAAATGAAGCTTTGTGTCTTTCTATTTTGAAGGAGGAAACAATGCAAGGAAACAAACACATTCATTCTGACTAAAATTTGTTCTCTAGAGGAAAAATGACATATACCCTTGACAGCTTATTTACCAAACTCACTAAAGATTTATTGATTTATCAATCAGTGCCTTGAGCATTTGCTTCTCCCCAAGGGAAAATTAACAATTCCAGCTAACCTAATATATTCTATGTATAAACTAAGTGAATGCAAGAATCAATCCTGGCACAGTTTACAACATCCAGTTAAAAAAATGCTGTCCCTTTTGGTGTATGTAAAATTGAAAGCTATACTAACAAAGAATAAATGCTTATGTTGCTTACAAACATAAAAAATACTTATTAAGACAGTACAATTGAACCCAACAGACATTTTAAATCATTTAAATACTCAGTGGGAGGAAAAAGCATTGGAAAATAAAAAATCGAATGATTTTGCTTCTAGATTAATACTAAGTACTACTACTATTAGTTGCAATACTGACATGCCTCAAAGCAGAGATATTTCAAAGAGCTACAAATTCTCTTTTACTTCACCTGCAAAAGCACAAGCCTGAAAATTAATGACTGGTTTGATGATGTCACAGCAATATAAGAATTCCAGAAGACAAAAATGAAAGTCTAAGAATATCTTGTCATTTAACAAAGAAAGAAAATGTTTAAACACAAATAAAATGTACTTTCGATGGTAGCAAAAGCAAAATGCAGTAAACATAAGATTCGCTTCTAACCACAAAAAGCAAAACCACGCAATATATATATAAATAAAAATCTGAAGTACAAAAGAACTGGTATAGCAGCTCAATGCATCAATGCTACTGTGTTTAACCTTTGCAGCATCTGATTACTACAGGGATTCGCAGAAAAGCCCAGCCTCTGCTACCTAAGTAGACATGTGAAGAATAGATACGGCAATGACTTCTCTTTAAAACCAAGAACAATCCTACATGCGCACACAAAACCAACTCCAAACCCACTACCAAAACCATACACTATTTCCTCTATGCTGATGGAGGGACAGCTGCAGCTTAGCTGCAGAAGCTTACTGACAGGACGCCTTGTCATCACAATTAATATCTTCTCAGCAAGATACATTCCATACAAACGTTAGTATGTGATACATAAACCAAACTGTATTTTTTTAAACTTCAAATGTGCAATTTCATTTACCATAAGTTTTATCATAATCCACAGAATTAAAGGCTTTATTGAACATTAAAAAGTGTATTTGGAGAAAAATTCAAGACATGTCATGATCCTCTCCTTTTTTTAAAAATAGAACTAAGTAAGAAAATTGTCATCCAATCACAGTGAGAAAAGGCAAGAATTGTTGTAAAACACTGCCCTCTGGTGTTAAGCCAATTCTAAATTCTATTTACATTTAAGATCCCCCCCAACCACCCCCCTGCATATTTTTTTTTATTATTTTTTATTTTTTTTACCTGAAAGAACCACCTCCAGGGTCATTCAGCTTGTTTTTCTGATTTGCAGAGACCTGAACACCAAAGCCCCCAGGACTTTTGCTGGCTTGTATTGTTGGTGCCTTCCCTACTGTGCCTGAAAAACACCAAGCAATGTTATTATGAGCTGTCTTAGACAATTTACATCAAAGAACCTTCTGTCCAGGAACTAAATTTAACTGTCTGTAAATTGCAAACAAAGGAAGTTATTATTTTTAAAGATTACGCTCCTGAAGAAGAGCAATTTAAAATACAAAATTTGTATTAACATTATACTTTGTTCAATATTTACAGAATAGTGAAGATTCCAAAACTGAAAACCATTGCCCCTAACTGGTTATAATACACATAATGGCTACAAGTGTGTTTCCAATTGCCAGGAAACCATTTTTCTAGGTAATCTGCACAGAACAAAGAAGCAGAATTTGAAACGTTCTTAAGACAGATGCTTAAAGTCACAGTCACTCAGGGTATTAACTATGACTTTTACATTTTTTTATACAGTCATTATTCTTTGTTGCAGTGAAAAACATGTATTTCCAGAGCTGAAACCACTATTTTAAATATTTTAAATGTTTTCTATTGTATGTAAAAGAAAAAGCACTATTGTAAAATTGAATATAACTCCCCTCATAAAGGTTGCCTTTTACTTTCTTAGTTTGAAAATGATAATTTAAAAGTAATTCATATATGTATCTAGACTTTACAGGCTATATGCAGAAGTAAAACTGGGCTTTCTAAATAAGCTGAAGCACGGTGGACATTCAGCTTCTTGTGACAGTAAATTAAAAAATTTATATTAATTCCTCTCTAATATTTGGAAAAATCTAACAAAAAATAATTACAAATTTATCTTGCTAATTAGGAAATCAACAGACCTTTTTTATTATTATTAAAAACACTGTATCAGTATTCAACTGAAAAAGCATTGACAAATTAAACTTTAGGAGTAAGTCCTCCTTTAAAGCTCAAACACATGTTTACTTGGGTTATATTTTGTATTTCCTTTAATCCCACCCGTGTTTTGGCATGTGAAAATAATTAATTCATATGTCTACTTGACTTAAAAGATCTCACCTTTTCCTTGTGTATCACTCAATTTTATTAAGCGTTATATAAACATAGCGTTTGAGACTTTGAGAAGTACATGAAAGTTATTCCTGCACATCTATAACTCAATTGCATAAAAATGGCATCGTATGAACCTTAGCAGAGTTACATTATTTTTCTTTCATGAATTATAACAACTTTAAACACAAGTGTCCCAACAAATCCTTTTAAGAACACTCCTTCCCTAGAAAAAAAAGCATTAGCTTTGAATGAGTGCAGCATTACTTTTTTTTATTCTTAAGTCTTCATCAATTTCAACATATGATCTTAAAGCAAAATAATTTGACAGTGTTAGTTCAGTTATTCAGTCTGTATAAATAACTGTTGTGTGGACTCTCAACATTATCAAATACAAAACAAGATTTAGGACTGCAGGCTCCAAGCCTGGGCAACAAAAATATGTTGTCATCAGAAGATTTAAGGTCCATGAGATGTCACAGATAGCGCTAGTTCATGGACCAGACAATTCATTTCTCTGTTTCAGATGAATTAATTGAAAGGTTTCCTACTAAGTGAACTGGAAGGAAAGAAATAATACAATAAATTAGCAGATCTCTGCTTCCTACAATTAACATCTAGGAGATTAAAAGTGTGTTAATTCTGAAAATTACTGCAATGGCAAAATTAAGGTAACAGTGGTACTCCTCCAGAATTAATATTATATTCCTTTAGAACTAGTATCAACGGTTTGTTTTCTACAGATTATAACTGTCAATTGAAAAAAAAAATTAAAAAAACAAAACAAAACAAACAAACCAAAAGATATAGCAACAGACTAGTTAACTTCTTGGTCTCAGGAAAATGGTGTATCTACACTGGACATGTAAAAATTAAGTCTCACTTTCTTTTATCCCATGTATATGTAATTCTACCCAAATGGATCTAGCAAAGTAAACATAAGTTTTGGGATGACATACAAATTTTCTGGTTTAAATCACAACTGCATATGCTTAGGCAGTTAGACACAAAATACAGCTAAAACATCAATGTATATCATGAGGCAGGGTATATTTTGAAAATGAAAATCACCTGTGGGCCTAGATATTTCAGGGGATTGGTAATGACATACAGAGTCTTTCACCTCTGAGCCCTCATTTCAAATTTTAAATAGCGTGGTCTAGAGAAATAAGCCCAAATTTAGGAGCTTAAAATTCACAGTTGTATTTCTGCACAGGTTAAATATCTGCAACGAATACTCTGACTAATTATTTTATTCTTCAGCTCAATTCACCCATCCACATTCTTCAATCTGTATAAATAAAGTGTAGTATGGACTCTCAACTATCAAGCAATTCACCTAATCATTATACTGATAAGTGCCTTGATAAAGGAGTGTGAACTTTTTTGAAGTAACTATAGCGTTACTTCCCCTGGTGTGGAAGTAATTTTACTAACAGAAAAGTCTTTAAAGCCTACCACCTTAATCTAGACTACTGTTTTTAAAAGTATTATGGTCTGTTCACATGGATGCATTAATATTAACATAAAGATACATTACACAAGGAGATTCCCTCCTATCTGAGAAGGAAAATATATCATTTTGTCAAAGTTAGCTCAGTTCTGGTGTAACTTTAAAAGTCACACCCCACAAAATTAAACTACTGTCATTTTCTATATAGATCACATCCTATTCCAGTGTCTTACCTCCTCCTACAGATATACTTAGGCCAGTATAAAATATCATTATACTGGTGTTCACAGTAGGAAGTTTTAACAACACATCAAGAGCAAAATAAACTGCTACCTGACAGTATGGCATAGTGGCATTTCTTAGAGCTGCAAGCACACAGGCGAACTTTTCCCCAGACACAGGCTGCAGGATGAGTGCTTTTACAACGGTATGTTTTCTAAATTTCTATTGTTATTTTTGTCTGTGTAATTAAATAATATATTGGTGGGCCTGTAAATAGGAATAAGCTCACCTGAAAGCAGGGTTTGGCATGAACAGGCCTTTATGAACTGTTGTCTTCCTTAAGCCAAACTGCCAGTTAAGTTGCATTTCATTGGCAATGGCTGTCACGAATAAGTTTGTACTCTGAATACATTGTTTAAAAGACGCATGGCAGTATTGGGCAGATTTGTGGCACATGGTTGACATTCACAACTTAAGAGACTGAATAAGCAAAGAAATGACATTAGCCTTCACTCTCAGACACATTAATCAGAAGTGAAAGTCCATGCTATAAGATGCCAAATACCTTCCCTGTTAATAAACTCAGGTCATTAGTATCAGTGCTATCAAATATGCACCTTTTATGACAAGTAAATGCAGTTCTTCCTAACTTGGAAAAACACCTTACAGGATCACAGTGACAGCTTGGTCTCCACGTCCATTTAAACTTTGGATTCTCTCAAGAGAACAGAGCAAGGAGAACATCAACTGCTATTAACTGTGATCACTGGGGTTTTTAATGCTTTCTCTTCCCAAGCAGAACAGAAAAGACCAAGCAATAAAGTCAAATAGGCAGCAATAGCTTTTATGTGCATTTAAACTAGTTTGATTTCTGATTCAATACCTAAAGATGACAAGCTCTGTATTCCATTACAAACCCTCAGTCATCTAAATGCCCACATCCAAAAAGATACTCTCACACATAATCAGGAAAAATAAAAAATTAACCTAACAGGTCTAGAGGTATTTATCAGAAAGCAGGAGGGCTTCAAGAACCCTCTTAAAAAGTGAGTATATCAGCCAGACATTAATCCACCTGTAGCCAGACAGATGAGGAAGTTGTGTACAAACCACACCTCTTGCTCCCCTGGCTAACCATGGCATGTCAGGTTGCTGCAGTCAGTCCCTGACCTCACCAAA
>WHYT01016413.1:292410-305773 GCA_009806455.1 Tetrax tetrax
AAAAAAAAAAAAAAAAAAAAAAAAAAAAAAAAAAAAAAAAAAAGAAAAAAAGCACGTGGGCTCAGAAATTTCTCTAGGACTCCTACCTTGACCTCTGTGGCTGCAGACAGTGACTATCATGTTCCACTTCAGAAGTAAGAGTTAAAAGTAGGATGATTAAATTGAGGCATCCTCAGGAAAAAAAATGAAGAATTCCATTCTTAGCCCAAAGTATAGAGCTTAGGACACTAAGAATCAAGTTCCTGACTTCTTTCCAAACTTTTCCATGAAAAACTGCTGAGTAAGGAGCTAAGAACGTAAGATTTTGGTCCTAAGATTCTTTCAAAACATTTCACTGTTGGTCTGAAATACCTTGAAACTGCATAGTGAAAACATGCATTCCTCAGCCAGTATGAAATAAAAAATTAATATCAAGTCTGCCAATGTCAACACTGTAAGTTTTTCCCATGCTACTAGTTGTATGACAATAAAATTAATACAAAGGTAACAATCTCACTAAAACATTTAAACCCATACCTTGTGGTCTAATGGTCTGAGTTATTACCACTGGCATCCTAATCTGGGTAGTCTGGCAAGCAGGGTTTCGTTTCACAGTTTGAGCACATGTTGACTGGATAATCTGCTATTATTAAAAAAAAGTATACTCATATTATACTCTTTATACACAAACACACACAACGTAAACATACTAATACCTGTAATTACTAATATAAGCATATAGATCTCTAAAAGCACAACCAGTTAGTGACAAAAGTCATATTCATGTAACGCATGTGGTTGTGTGTGTGTGTATATCCCTGTTTTGCCGTTATGCTTTAAATGCATTTGACACAAATGTCATATGTCACAACCTTCAGCAAAAATATATTTCAAAGTAGTAAGGTAAATATTAAAATTTAGACTTTTGTCTTCAGAAGTTTTACTAGGAAGAAAAGCATTTTTGAGGAAGAAAATGCTGCAATAATTTTAGTAGTATCCACCTACAACAGTTAGGCCTTTCACTATATATTACACTTTTTAAAGAAAATATATACTACAAGTAAATTCTAAAATACACACAAGAAAGAAAACAATGTTTTGTGGTGATCATAAACTATTAATCTTTTAAATGTTAATTGGATATTCTCAAGGTTTCATTTACTACCAAACCAAGTTCCAAAGTCCTTAGCCAAAATTGAAACTGAGTTAGAAACTTAGAATTTGACCCATAAACAAATCAAATCAAAAAGAAAAAAGCTGCAAGGGTCACGTCTAAGCAACAGCAAACGTATGTTCATGAAATCAGGGACAAGGTAGGCACAGATGTAATGAACAGAAGATTCAAAAAGATGCATGGATGCTGCAGAGCTGGAAAAAAAGGCCATAAATAAACAATGAAAACAAAATACAAGCAAATAGCTGCGAACAAGATTACAACCACAACTCAGGCCTGACAACTTCAGAAGTCATGTGCTCTCTTCACAATCACAACTTTGTTACTCCCACTGCATAATGTGTCTGCTGTTTGTGAATTATACGTCCCGGTCTCACACCCGCGGGATGCAGCATTCCCTCCTAGAAGCCAATACGCCACGCTACACACCGCTACGCGCGGCAAATGGGAACCACTGCACCTTTATCCAGCGCCAGCCAGCATTATCCTTACAAAGTGTATCTAAACCCAGATTATTCAGCTGAATAATGAATGGCCAAATCTCTGACTTCGAAGTAGGGCACGGAGAAAAAGAAAGGAGAAAGGGTATTTTCAAATGAGACATAAAAGTAGAGAATGAAGAGGCTATAGAACACACAGAAAATCGTTCCATCAGCAGGAACCAGGGCTCTCAAATCAGAAGAGAGGTGAAAACTATGAACAAGAAAAGAATAATGAGGGAACAAGACCTGTAATGCAATCTGCAGAAAAAAAACAAATAGGGCCATTTTGAAGTTACGAAATTGCATTCTGTACCTCCTGAAATACTAAAAGTTGATAAGTCATAATAAACCTGCGGATGTAGAAGTATTAGCAATAGCTACCTTGCAGAAAGAGGAAAGGGAAAAAAAGATCACGAATTCAGCTTCAGTTGTGGACACTGAAGGAAAACGAAGCATTTGTACTAAGCACACAAATGGAGCAAGCGGATATAAATTTCCTTGGTCAAGACAAGCAGTGAGTAAATAGTGACATTCAGAGGGGAAAAAATAAAGTAGCTACCATGCTTAAAAACAAGAAAGAAATAGAGATGGTAAGTGAAAACGAGGGAAAGTTGAATTTGACTGCATTCTGATACACAGGAAACATGTACAAGTGTATTTTCATAAGTAAGGAGATAGAATGCACCACAGGGGAAAAAAAAAAAAAAAAAAGGACTACATTGGTAGGAAAAAGAGGGAGAATGCTGCCACTTATTATAATAACTTATTCTCTGAGTTTTCAGAGAATAGTGAAGAAAAGCAGTAAAGCAGTCATACCTTAACCGGGCAGAAGCCAGGCCAAAAAGGAGATGAGTGTGACCTGTGGATAGAATTACTACCTGGTATTACAGTAATTGTCTGCAATTAGATATTTTTAGTCTGTGAAGCAAGCGCCTTCTAGAGACCAGAATCAAGTTCTGTTTCACCTGATTAATACTTTCATGTGAGTGCCCTAAAAATTGAGCCACTAACACCATTTAAGATAGGACAGTATTTAACCATTTAAGATGACATAAATAAGGGCAATGTTTTCTTCACTATCGAATACATTCAAAAAATATCCTTTAACAAGTACTGTATTAGGACTTCAACATATGTAAAAGTGCTGAAAGTGATTGAGAAAAACTCTTTCAAGAAGCACAGATCAAATCATCATCTTAAATTCCATACAGAAATTGATCAGCAACAAGCACACACCCTCTCAAAGGAACAACTGCACCTGAACTCAGCAACATTTTACACTAACTTAAATTCCATTTTCTATACAGTTTTAAGATATGTTTCAACACAAACGTCATCTTTAGGTCTGGAAGTGATTAAGGAATGAACACTATCAATTTGTTTCTGAAACAGAAAGCGTAACTTTCTTTGCAGGCTAACAAGGAACATGGTAAAAAATGATGACTCAAAGGTAACTGACCCTGCATTAAAATGTATAAACAATCTAAACCACTCTTCATTGATTAAAATAATTCAAACTGTTTTAATCCTCTTGTCTGTTTTCCTAACATCATAAACACTACTATTATGTCCTTAACTTGGCCTGAAAAGTGTAGATAATGAACAATGTACTAGCAACCTAGTCTTGGAGATGATCAACTTAAATTATTTCTTATTTCTCATAGCCTAAAAATAGATGAGTGTACTCCATCTAATGTTATCTATGCCTATGCTGAATCAATGCTGACTCCCAAACAATTAGTTCGTAAGCACCAATTTACTAACCTAGACTGATACAGAAGATATAGATGTGGACGTTTTAGTATACTGAGGTTATTAGACATTACTTCAGCCTTCAGTAAAGGGCCAATCTCATTGCTGTCTGCAACCACCTAACAGGAAGACACAGAGAAGATAGAGCCAGACTCTCTCAGAGGTACAGAGAGAAGGATGTGACACAACGGGCACAAGTCGGAACATGGGAAATTTCCATTTAATATAAGGAAAGAAAAATTACCATAATGGTGGGCAAGCACTGGAACAGGTTGCCCAGAGAGGCCATGATGCCCATCTCATCTTGAAGATACTCAAAACATGACTGGTCAAGGCCCTGGCCAACATGCTGACCTGTAAGCAGAAGGTTGGACTAGACACCTCCAGAAGTCCTTCCCATCCTTTTACCACTACATCCATAATCACAGCATCAATGATCTTATAAAAGTGCTGAGTCAGAAAAGGTAACAAGTGTCCTGGTTTTGGCAGGGATGGAGTTAATTTTTCCTCTCAGTAGCTGGTATGTTTTGGATTTCCTGTGTGAAGAATGTTGATAAACACCCTGATGATATGAGTTGTTGTGAATGAGACCAAGGACACCGTCCTGCTTTCCAAGTCTCACTAATTTGCAGATGCAAGAAGCTAGGAGAAAGACAGACAGAATAATTGATCCAAACTGGCCAAAGAGAGTATTCCATGCCATAAACGTCATGCTCAGTATATAAGTGGGGGCAGGCCAGGGTGGGTATCTGCCTTCCTGGCATCCATCTTTCTCCCTCGTTTTGCTGGCATCGTTCCCTCTACCTTCCTGGCTCCCTTCTGCTCCTTTGCTTGCCGCTCGGTTTTGTTTCCGTGAACGCTGCTCGGGACGGGCTGTATCGGTCATTGGGACATCGGGTGGTGAGAAAACATATATTGTTCACTTTGTATATTTGAATATCCTTATATTCTGTTGTTATTGTAGTTTTCCCTTGTTATTTTAGTAAATTGTCTTCATCTCAACCCACGAGTTCTCCTTCCTTCCCAATTCACTCCCCCATCCCACTGGGGAGGGGGAGGGTGAGTGAGAAACTGTGTGGTAATCAGGCTAAACCATCACAACAAGACAGAATATAAAAAAGTCTTCAAAGTTTACAGAAACTGTTCATCATTCCATCTCCACTAAAAAGAAGGGAAGCCATTTTCATTATTTGTACCAACGAAGACAGCAAGCACAACAGCAGAACAATAACAACAAAGGCACAGTAATTATAAAAGATTTAATGTGATTTAGTCATCGCCTGGATTTTATGATGAGTCTGGAAAATAGCAAAATTAGCAAACAAAATTATGATCAAGACAGTGCTGAGACAGCAAGTACTGTCATATACCAGCTTATTCTTCTTCAGCCTATCAGTCGAAAGTTAAGAATCATCTCCTGCTGCGCTTTGGAACTCTTCAAGAAACACACAACATTGCTTCTCCGAGTGCAACACGTGAAAGGTTACCTAAATATTCTTCTACAAAATAACATTCTTCTGCAAAATAAGACACATATTTCGCACAACAGAAAGTACTCTCCCTCTTTTTTTTTTTATTTCATCTTTCCACTCCACTGGTCATGCTCACTTTGATTTGGTCTGCTCCTCCAGACAAGTTCCTTCTCTCACTTCCTGAATGCTTCAGACTACTACTCTGTCCATTTCTAAAATGGACTTTATTTTCACATCTGTGAAAAGAGATGTTTATACAAAGGTGCTTCCAGAAAACAAGTAGACTTATGAAGATGAAAAAAGGATATTTAACAGTCACATGACTGATAACCAGAATAACAAAGTGGTGACAGCTGAAATATTCATTTAACATCCTTCTGCAAAAAGCTTAGATTCAATAACTATATGAGGATAAAGTAATAGTGCTCTCTAGTCCTAATTTCAAGCCAAAAGGTGATGATCATACTATGACAGGTGTGAATCTTCTACCATACATGTTATTGCAGGACACAGAACACATTACAGATGTGAACACAGACCAATAACTAACAACAGAAATGACCAACAAATACAGATTGAGAAAGAATTCTGCCAAAGCACATAAAATGTATAAAAGTAGAAAGATTGTTCTCTTTATCTTACTTAAACAGGAGATACTGAATAAAAATGAAAGCTACTACCTACACCTAATGAAAGGAAAAGTCCTAAAATTTTTGAAGGTAAGGATTTTGCAAGTCTCAACAATGTAGATGCTTCTTTACCAATGCAGATGCATGGGGTCCCAATGATTTCTTCCCCTTACTTGACAAGGGCTGCAAAATCAGCCTGACCCAATTTACATAAATCACACTTTGCAACAAAAGCATCTGACCCAAAAGCTTAAGGATATCAAATACAGCAATAAAAATAAAAGCACAGGAAATAGAAGCTTCTGCAAAGAATGGAAAATAAAAATAAATTTGGAAAATACATCATCTACCAAGCATTTTTTCTCTCAATTAAGGTAAAAAAAAAAGTATTGTACAAGGAAGAAACAAGCCACTTGTAAATGTACAAAATTCAGAATGGCTATGGTCTGATATGACATTCATCTTCACTCATGAGTAAACACTTGCTAACTCACTTGTGGCTATGCCACTTGTGATTTATCAGTCTACTCACTCCTGAAGATAAATGTCATATCAAACCTCAGCTATCATGTAATCTGGCAGCATTAACTTCCAATGTTCATGCTTTTATAGGCCTAGAATTCATATTTACCATTGTTACCATGCTGTAATAGTAACAGTTACAATTTTTCAACAGTGCCTCAAAATTCGCATAAGCAATTATTTTTCCTCCCAGATAAAAAACCCTGACTTGTTAAAATCTCAGCATGTAATTTTTAATGTTAATCTGACAACCATATTGTTCCATTGAGGATATTGTTTCAAAGAAGCAATGAGGAAAAATAATATCAAAAGCCACTGGATCACTTGTCCCACCTGCTCCTCAATTTTTTTTATACAGTTCTTCCTAGAGTATTTCACCTGGTCTGATTTTGAATATTTTCAATGATGGCTTTTTCATCACTGCCTTTGGGACCCCGATCTACCATCTAATAATCTGTCTTACTGTAAGGACATTTTGCTTTATAGTCTGCCTAAATCCTACCTTACTTAATTACATCCTGTTATTCATATTTGTACTCTTAGACCGCTCTAAATAATTCTTCAACATACTTTGATGTTTAAACCCTTAAAATATTTGTAAATGTTTTTTATGCACCCCTTTAGTCAGGGTTTAACCAAGTTACGTGTGCTTAATTCTCTTAAGCTTCTCTTTTAGTCTTTGCTTTCAAGTCTGTCCTTTAATTGCCATCTTTTGCTACTCGTTTCCAAACACCACTCATTGCCAATATCCTCCTTATATAAAGGTACAGCCCAGAAAATTCTGAAAGTAAAGTCCATTATAACAACTTAGAAAAGTACTAGGCTGTATTTCAAATAGGCATACAATTTGTCAAGTTCAGGCTTTGTTCCTGTTAGTGGAGCTCAGACATCTACTGCTCAACAGCCATTTTAATTTAAATTTTATTGTACACCAAATACCATGTCAGTAACTAGATCTTTATTAGTTCATTAACAGAAACTACTCCTTTTATCCAAATAGTCATATTTTACTCTTCCATTTCTAAGCTGCCTTGCACACAGGACAAAAAGAAAATTATTTCCTGTGAGTCACTAAAATGTGTACAAATTATGATCATTTAACAACAGAAAACTGATGCCAGAAAAGCTTCAGTAGAGAATTAAAAAGCAAAGCAGAACAATCCCACACAACATAATGCTTATTCTGCTGTTATATCTTGTTTCCAAATTCCATTACTCTATCTCACCTTTTGGGAGCCTCTAACCACTACGACAGCCGCTGGAAAAGTGTTAGTAAATGTTTTAGCAAATACTATTCTAAGGTAACTTAGAAGATGGCAAAATCTCCCCTCTAGACATTGTGCACAATCTACTGCAGCAACAATGGTCCAGATGTATTTCTGTACATCTTTCCTAATCCTAGACCTACACAAATCTCATCTTGCTTTGCATATAATTAAATTTACTTTAATTAAGATGGATGACTTTGAACTTCTTACTGTTTATAATTTAAATTGAATAATTAGCTCCAATCTGCAGCAGTACTTTCTTCTTATGATGCAGAGTCAACACAATATACAAAGTGCCAATCGATCTCCATTACTCATCAATCTACTTACAGCTTCAACACATTTAATAAAGAACGTCTGTCTTATTCATAGAAATTTTATCTGCTATAACATCCAGAACAGGACAGGAAATGTCTGCATATATAAGGCTAAGAATGACAATTTAGACAAACTTTGAACATTGCACTTAAAACAATTAAAAAAATCAATTGCTGGCTTATCTCATTAGTGTCTCATCAATAAAATACTAGCCTAAGATTATTCCTCTTTTCCATAGCTGGAAGTAGTTACCAGCACTATCTAGCTGGTAACAACTAGATAGATACTAGTTACTTAGACAGTTAACAGCACTATCTAGCTCTTCAGAGCATAGCTCCTTCCTCGTATTGGAACATGATTCCAGTACTTTACAAAACAGATACATAAAATAGTCTTCTCTTTCCTCTCCACTAACACTACACATTTTAATGCTGAAGTCTCCTTTATGCAATCTACATTGCATGCTGAACAGTGTACACAGAATTCCCATGCTGCAAGATACCTCAGCATAACTGGAAGAAGTATCACCACATCTGACCCCTTCGTAAAACAGGAAAGTCAAAAGAAAGGAACAGCTAACACATTCTCCACATTTTAAAAGAAACTAGACTACTGTGAGCTGGCTGGTATGAAAGGATCTATATTCCAAAACAGGCTTGCCCTTCTGCAGCTGGACAGTTCGCAAAGCCAGCTGGAACTCTCTCCAGTGAGCTTCAGGCTTGGAAAATCTGGAGCTCAGCCAGTTTCCTCCATCAGTGCTGGCCACCCTAAGGCATGCCAGCTGTAATCTTTCTCTTCCGGACAAGTCCCAGGCAAGATGGCCAGCAGCTCTCTCCTGTGCTCTGATTTTGGGGAGCACTAAGCAGTGTGAAGAGTGTGATGATCACTGTCACCACAAAAAAGTGAATACTTATGAACAATTAGTAGCGTGAAATGGAGATGCTGCTGGGTTGTCTGCTTGGCACCTAAGTTGATCATTGTTGTGGTATGTAAGACTTTTTTATGCCTTTTTTTTTTTTTTTTAATGATTTCTTACTGCCTGATGCTGGTTCTGTCTGTATAGAACTAATTTGAGGGCCATTAAGTAGTGCTTGGTTAATCTAATGGTTTGGTTCTATTAACTAATTACTGATAAACTGAAAGCAAATACAGAAAGCCAGTTTTGCAATAAAGCCAATAAATTTAAATTTTTAATGTGTTCACTTCTCCCTAAATATCTTACAGAAAAGGAATAGTATTAAGCATAGCTTTGCTCTGCAGTTTGCCACCTTTTGAAAATCAGTGGTCATTTCCTGTACCCAGTAAGATTAAAGTTCAGTCCTAGACCTATGACCTCCTTACAGACAGAAAACAACTTATTTTGCCCATCAGATCAATCCATGATATATTAATTTAGCCGTTTTCAGCTCCCTCATATTGCACAGGTATGTTCAATAAGATGACAGAGCAACTCTTCTTTTGTTAACCTCCATGCTGGTTAACATCACAATTGCTTTCTTTGAGTATGCATTCACATGCAAGAGACACACAGAAGGTGTCTTCTCCCATAAATTTGGCTTTATCCCATTCAGAAAATATTCCAGAACAACTATAAACATAACAATAAGAATTCCTGCAGATTTACTGACACGTTTTTGTTCTATATCAGTGTTTCTCAAAAGGTGGGGCGCAACTTGCCTAGCATGGACAGGGGAGTTGAAAGTGGATTGCTAAACATTGGAAAAAGCCGTGTTACCTGGCAGTAGGTTCGTCCTAAGATTGTGCCATGAGATAAGGCTACACTTTCTGGCCCTGAACTTTTATACTTGTATGAAACCTGTCAGCTGCTGTCACAAGTTTGCTTTCCCCAGGACAGGGAGTAATTTTTACACCTACTGCCTGTAACTACAACCTGCTTCCTGCTTCCTTGTCTTGAATCACCAAAGCTACTATCAGTTCAGTCTTGCGAAACACGGACAAACCAAAAAGAAGTCACAAAGTCTGAGGAACACTTTTCTACGTTCAGAAGGGGTGGGGAGAACCCACCTTAGAAAAAGAAAGAATGTAAGTGGCTGAACAGAAAGCAACCCAGTTGAGGCGCAAAATATCCAAATGTCTTGTGTGTGTTACAAAAGTCAGTCAGAAGTCTTGGCATCAAAGACGTTCTTACACGTTAAAACTATTCTCTCTGAAGGATGGTGAAATTATATTAATTTCATTTTAAAGTTAGTACTGCTAGAAAGTATTTGTAAAGTTCAAAAGCCATGGCTTAGATGACTAAGACATTTTCAGATTGTGCACTGTTACTTTTAAATTAAAGCAAAAGAAATATTCTCTCTCCACACACTCTCTGAATTATTTATATCCTTTATAGAGCCTATAAACTCAAGCATAGATCCTTGTAAGGTTTTACATTATAAGTGCATTTCTGAATCTTGATAATATGGACTTTTACCGACTTGATACACCCTTCTGGAACTTGTCAATTTGATTTTGAAACCTGTGTCAAGTAGTTTACTCATACATACACAGAAACCACAGACACAAACTCTTACATCTTTGTTTAAAGGATGATAATGCCTGTATAAACTCAAAGCCTTGTAAAAAATCCTGAATATATACTTAATTACAGCTGTAAACAGAGATGCAAGATCCTACATAATAGCAAGAGAAATTCACCACACACTCAGTGAGTAACTGGCTGTACAGTTGCCTTATTGATAGGGCCTTTGAAATTAATGAGTTTAAGCACATAATACTCCAATATGCACCATAATGATGGATTTCAGTACATAAAGTACAGCACTATTTCTAAACAAAACATGCTGGTACAGTACAGCTATTCTTCTACAAGATTCTAGAACTATGTGTAGAAGAGTTTAAAATGAGACAGAGTTAATTTTAATGCAGACTAATCTAAGCAAGGCAGCATATCTAACAACATAGTAAAAATTATACTCTTGCCTGTAAGTCTTGAAAAGCTTTCTGTTCTACATTTGCAATTAACTCAAATTCCACTGTGCTCATACAACAATCACTGTATTCCAGACAGAAAGGCCAAGAGCATACTTTCTTAAATTTAAGCTATGTTAGTAGTATTATCTAAACTAACAGTCGAACATACATGCGAACTGCCATAAAATGAGGTACTACTACAGATCACAGAATATGATACAAACAAACAAAAAGGTATTTTCCCAAACAAGTTGCAATAAAAATAACATTGAAAACTGCTATACAGTTTTATACTACAGTACCTACCAGTTGAGAACTCTGATTTGACTGTACCACCTTAACCTGAGGAGGCTGCACTGTATTTGATACAGAGACTGTGCAAATGTTGTTTGGTTGCCTTATTCCTACTGTCTGTGTTGTGACAACAGAGGAAATGCTTCCAGAGGCAGACTGAGGTATAACTTGTGATAGCTTGGTTTGTTGAAGTGACTGCTGAGACGGCTGTCCTTGCAAAACCGAATGTTGACTATTCAGTAAAGATTGTCTCAATGCAGGTAGACTTTTCTAAAAACAGAAGAAAGTTTATGAAATATCAAATTTAGCAGGTTGACAAATATTCTGAAATTTGCTGTAAACAAAATAATGTAGCTTTCTTCAATTTTACTATGTGCCTATTTGTCAAAAAGAAATAAGATTGAATGTAATTATATTACAAAATGTAAGAGGGAAAGTTCCATTTACATTTTTAATAAGCTTTCAATTTGGATTTAGCAACCCTGTAGATTTTGATGTGCACTAATTTCACTGTAGCAGTAAAATGTAACACTCCCATCCTCAAGACTACTTAGAACTTGCAGTTTAGGTTTTTTGAAAGGCAAAAAATGGACACAGAAAAGGTAGAACCATAGGAACAACTTTATTCCCACAGCATGCTTAAGAAGTAAGCTGCACCAATTTACTTCTCCTGACATGTCTCCAGTACCTAGAACAAGATGATTTAACGTTGATGCCCTACAGTAATAGCTGTTTACTGTATTATTACTGATCTAATATACTCTGACTGGATTAGAAAAGTGTACTATTGTATGCTTCATGTTCAGACCAGCTCAACCAAAAAAATATAGTTCTAAAAAGCTACACTGTACCTTCATGAATAAACTTTTTGCTTTTTAAGTGGTAATAATGTTCTTTTGAAGTGGTCCCCCCAGGCAGCTGTAGAATGCAACAGTGTTTAGCCCAAGCTACAGTTCTTTCTAAACATCTAGTATTTACTTAAAAACTTACTGCCTGTTGCCAAGAAGGGACTTCAAAGAAAGGAAACAAGTTAAAACTTATAATGATGCTAGACATGACTGTGCTGTAAGAGCAGGAAAAGGCACAAATAAGGGTTAATGATAACTTGAAAAAACAGAAGCAGAGGGAGAGAGTTCTGAAGAAAAGCTGAAGGGAGAGAAGAAAGGGAGGAAATCTGCCCTAAACTGAGACGTTTTGGACTGGAAGAAAAATGCTTTTAAAATTATAGTTGTGGTTTTGTTGGGGCATAATTAAATATGCTCTGTATGTTTGCATATAATTTGGCATATGGAAGCTATTGTAGCTAATGTACAAGAACCAATTAAAAGTTAAATTTATCCTCACATATACTAACTTAGGACCCAACAATAAAACCATTTGATATCACATCAGAAATTCTGCTATAGATTAGTTCCAGATTACAAGCAGCATCAGCTAATCAATTATTTCAACAGCATTACCCAGTTTAGTTTTTCATAATCACCATTACACATGCATTGAAAGTTATCAATGACTCAAATGTAGATTATAAAAACAACATGGAAAAAGTTTATTAAATTACTTGAAGCATGCTATAGAAATAACTTGTGACTCTTCCAAATGTGAATGCTGTACTTCTTCACAAAAAATGACCTACTACCACAGAAAAGTATATGCATTATAACACTAAAGGATTACTACAGAATAGACAATGGATGATTTCCAAACTAGGGAGTAACTGCTTTTATATAAATCTAATTACTATAATGTTCTAGATCAGGGCTACTCAAGCAGTAAACTCTGTATCAGCTATGGACGACAAATTTTCTTAAACCTAAACCAAGGCCCCAAACACCTGAGGCTTTCGTCCTTTAGGAAATTCTTGTTTCTTAACATTCTCTCAACCTGTCAGGGAGCACACAGCCACAGCTCCCTACCACAAAAGCAGTAAGCAGCACCTGGCTGGCCTGACAGAGATGGAGCCTGCATGTGACTTCCAGCCAAGAAGATTTTGGCAGAAATTGGTAGCATGAAGTAAAAACTGAGTAGTCCTGCTCTAGACAGGCAAAGCTTATTCAATTTAAAAATGTATACTGTAAAACTTGATGTACTGACATTTGCATTGAAATAAATTTATCTAAACAATATTCACATTACCTTAAGGAAAGGTACAAGATATGGCTGAGGAGATGATTTGAGTTCCGATTGAAGGCGGCCTGTAAATTCTTCTGGATCAATCTTTGCATCCTTCAAGGAGAAGGAAAAAAGTTCAACTCAATTCAGTTGTTTGTTTGTTTGTTTTCCAGATAATACATATGTATACATCTTTAGCTAAATAGGCTACCATATGAAGAAGAACTTTCAAAGCCAAAGTCCATCAGCTCCTCTGTATCTATAAAATCCTTTTGTAAAGAGACAATTTATATAACCAACATGCCACTCAGAATTCAGGGAGTTCCCTTGGGGATGTACAATTGAAAACACAACAAGATCCCACAAACACTCAAGTCTTTTTTTGGGATTCCATTCCCTTACTAACATTAACATAGTGATTTCTTTT
>WHYT01016413.1:305793-337209 GCA_009806455.1 Tetrax tetrax
GTATACATCTTTAGCTAAATAGGCTACCATATGAAGAAGAACTTTCAAAGCCAAAGTCCATCAGCTCCTCTGTATCTATAAAATCCTTTTGTAAAGAGACAATTTATATAACCAACATGCCACTCAGAATTCAGGGAGTTCCCTTGGGGATGTACAATTGAAAACACAACAAGATCCCACAAACACTCAAGTCTTTTTTTGGGATTCCATTCCCTTACTAACATTAACATAGTGATTTCTTTTTAAAAATATTAACTGAAAAATAGGTTGGTAAAGTAACCTTACAAACTATTATAAAATTTGTCAGCCCTTGTAATAAGAAAATACTTTTACTTAATTCCAAAAGCAATTCTGAAAGTTCAATTTAACTGGAATATGTGTATGTATATATATATAAATATAAATGTATATGCATATATAAAAAGTCTACATAAGTATATATATATATATATAAAACTTTCACCTACATAAATATGTGTATGCATATATATGTGTATATACTCATCAAATATACACTTATAAATATATGAAACAGATATTTAGTAGCTAATACAGAAGAACTCTATAACCCAGGTGTATTTTCTAATACTTGTAAAATATCATTCATTACAATCTCAGGTTGTAATAAATACACTCATTAGCTTTCCTGTACTGATACAGAACAAGAACAAAACAAAACAAAAACCAAAACAACCTTCAATAAATAGATTTGTTATATATGTGTCTCATTACTTTGTTTAAAATACTATAAGTAGTTACCTTTACTTTACTTAGTTATCAATCTTAGTTTACGTAAGTTAAAACGAGTTTTTACTGGAACCACTGAATATTGTTGTTGAATGGCTCAGATTTGAAAAAAGTGTCAGGCTTGTCTAAAATACACAGGTTTCTCTGCCAATGAATTCAAGAAAATATGTATCAACTATTTTTAAATCTAAGTTCTTCATAGACTATATTTAATTTCTTCCAAGAAGCCTGACCATTTGTCCAGCTCCACAGTAACATCTGTCTGCAGCGCTGTTATACAACTCACTGAAGCATCTGTTGCACTGGAGACCACAGTAAGTCAGACTTCTTCTGGGCCCAAACTTTGCCTCTTGAAATCCACTTGCAGTTAAGGCTCCACGCAGCAGCATTTGTCTGCCGAACTGCTTGGAATCAGCAGCTTAGCAAAATACTTTTCCCTCAGTCCTAGACACTCTAAACCATGTTATTATCTACACTCATTCTGTGGTTAAAACATTTAATAGTTTCTTACTGTTTCAGAAAAGACTATAGTTTGGAGGAAAAGACTCTTAATGAATCGTCAAGGAAAAATCTTGTATTTTACTCCATTTTTCTGAAATAAACGACCAGAATATAATCCATAAAAACAAGAGTGTTTTTGATGAATGCATACTAAATGTTTTGTTGCATTTCCTCTTTCAAAAGCTAAGAGAAAGTCTACCTTTAACAGATTTTTGAAGATATGTAACATACAGAATATTTGCATTTTGATGTAGCTCAACTCCTTTCTCTTCCATTACAGCAAAAAAAAAAAAGTCAAGATCAAAACAATAGTTTTCAGCATACATAAATAACAAGCTTAATATATAACTGACAAAATGAAAGATAACTAAATATTTACCAACAAATCCTGAACCAGAGCTTTCACATTACGGGACGTTTCCGGAGAGGGTGAATTATGAGAAGCAAGTTTTATAAGGGTGGCTAAAAAGTTTTTGCATTTTTTCACATTCTCTTGCATTTCCTGCAAAAGCCAAAGAAAACAAGTATTAGATCCATGCTATTTTTCAATCAGGATGAAGGCATGCTCTGATCACTATAAACAGTTAATTCATCATAAATTGATGAAATTGTTCTAATTCAGGCAGGATTTATTTGAAATACATCTGCAGCTATTTTACTATTGCTGCTAGTTACCTGACATTTTCTTCACTTCTTTATGTAACTGAACATAGTACCTCACGAATACTAACAAAAAAAAAAAAATCAATGAAAGAAATATATTTAATATTTTACAGTCTGTTTTAATAAAAATAACCTTAAATATGAAAAGTAACACAACAATTTGCTGGATATGCATTCTCCTTTGAGATGCTCAATACACAATGTACATTGTTCCCCAAGCTATCTTAATTTGTTAAATTATTGAGTCAGTATGTTGTTCTACAAAGCAGCTACAGCAGTAAAATGAAATTAGAAATAATCTTCAAACACCATCATATCTTATCTTTTCTTCATCAATAGGAAAAGAGATGCTTTAACTTTTTCAAGCCATTATGTTTATATGGTGTAACTACTCCGAGAAACAGAAATGTTACACTTCAGTGTAACCACAGTTTTGAGGCATAGCAACACAATAATAATGAAGTCCACAGACTGAAGGCCTGATTGTTCTGTCTACAGAAACAGAATAGTTCTTTCACTACAGACACATACATGGCAGGACGGAGAAAGCTGACCACAAGCGCTCCTCCTCCCTCTCAGAATTTTTATCCCATATGGTTGAAATGAGGGGAAGCGTTTCTTGTTTGTAAAGTATTTGTTCCATGAAGAAAAAGTTCTTCCTGCTTCCAAATAGACCTTAGAAGTTCAAGAAGTACTAAGAAAACCAAGTACCTAGTATTTTAAAACTTACCTGTGACACAACTGTAGTTCCAGGTACAGGGGAGCTCGGTATGACCTGGGGCTGTGCTGGTACTTGTGCTGTTGTATGAGGTGGAAGTGGCAGCCGAGGCTGACCCTGGTTTTGTGCTGAAGCTTGAGTTTGTCCACCAGTAATTACTGCAGGTTGTTGAGAAGCTGATGTTCCAGTTGCTACTGTTGTCTTGAATAAATTTTGAGCACTTGTTGTAGCTACTGATACCTATTAATATTTTATATTGAAAAAACAGGTAATTATCTTTTAATTCTTTTATTCAACCATGAAGTTCTTGAAAGTCTGACAAGAAAAACTTGTTTCCTTTCAAATAAACTCTTACTAACAAAATAAAACCATTGAATTTACTTACTTATTATAACTCTTTGTTACCCTTTACTGAACAGTGGAAGTCCTTATTTAGAGTTATTCTTGATACAAAAATAAATGTATCACTAAAAAACGAGTGCTATTAACCAGCCCTTTAAGATCACCATGACAACGTGACTTGTCTAACTCAACTTTCTGTGAATTTGGCCCTTAATATAAACAAGTTAATTCCCAATGATTTGTGGTCATGTCATCAGGTTTACAGTTATCTATACGACAGTTATAGTGACAGACCAGATCCAGATAACACAAATGCACTAACGCAGCTTCCCAACCTAATCTGAACCCAGCAGCAGCACACATGGTTTTGCACCAGTGCAAAGCCCTAGCGAAAACTGTCCCACACCTAGCTGGGCCACACACAAAGACCATGCTGCACACCCTCCTTCACCTTAGAAGGCTGGAAAGCTTATTAGGCCGCAGAGCACGTATACACACAGCCACCTACCATCCAGCTCACCTCTCAAACTTTATCTGACCTAATATGCCACCCTGCCAAGTGCCAAGAAGTCTCAGTCTCAGACACACCAAATGGGACTGCAGAAGCTAGAGAGCTCAGCCAGGCAGCGTAACTCGTTGAGCAGAGGGTACCAGGAGCTCCCAATCCGGCCTGACTGCAGAGCTTTGCTCTGTCTTTGCACAGCCTCTGAACAAGGCGACCCAGGCACCCACACTGTGATGCCACAGGTGATGCTGCGGATCCTGTGGCACTGGTGACCACACAGCAGACACCACAGCTCTCGACAGGGGACAAACGTAGTGCAGCATACCCACCACTGACACAGTGTTTATGAGTCAAGCTGATTTAAGGTTATTTCTTTAAAAAAACCCTTAAAATTGAACCCATGCTATCCACAAATTTTTCATGATCTAGGAAACAGCAGAAAATAAGATCTAGGCTACCACTCAGCATCTATATAACACAGTGTGACTATACACTAATTACTAATTTCTGGGATTACATTTGCAATAAAAGCAAACACATGAACATTAAAATTCACTTTCAAAAAACCATGTAATTATAAACATCCTTTTCTTCACCTATCTTTCCCTTTTTACGTTTTTACTACTTACTGTGGTATGTGAAAGAATAGAGCCTCCTGGCAGAGTGGCAGCAGACGTAGCACTGACTGGTGTAGCAGTTGATTGAACAACTTTGGCTTGCACTGGAAGTCCTAGGCGGACAGTAGATGTGGCTACAGAAGTTGGTTGCTAATAAAGGAAAAATAAGCATTTTATTTTTTTCCTCCTTCTTAACTTGATCTCCAAGACTTTTTAATAATATTCATTACATGAATAATGATTACTATCGCTGCAAAAAAAAACCCCCACAAAACCAGTAACAGGTTCTCTAATATGTATTCCCAAATGCAAAAATAAGCTTTCTTATGGTCAACAATATGTTTGCAATTTATCTCCTAAAAGCTATTTCTCATATAGATATGTGGAAAAGATCAGAAGAAATAGGATGTGACCTGCAAAAAATGATGTTACGTTGATGGATTAGTTCAGTTGTAGTGTTTACACGTCAGTATACATCAATATTTGAGTTTATAATTGTCAGTAACACATATTGGTCATTTTCGTATTTACTGGCCTTTCCTAGTGCCTTTTCTTGAAGAAAATTAATACAAAGAGAAAATTCAGAGAGGAAAAAATATTATCAAAATAATTTCAGATTATATTATATAGAAACTAACTTGCACAGAAATGAAATCTAAGCAGTTTGAGACTCTCTTGTCATAGAACGCACGCTCTGTAACCAGACAGCAACTGGAAAGTTAAGTGCAGACAAAGGAAAATTATTGGCTTACAGCCTTTCACTCAGTAGCATACTCTACAACTCAGTAAATTTGCCTCATGCATCAAATGTATTAATTGTTTTTGTAATTTACTTTAATTGGGAGAGACTGAAAACTCTTACCATCATATAAAAGGACAAGATTTAGAAATAGAACATGCCTCTAAGAAAGTTGTTATTTAATTCTACAAGAATGTAAATACTGTTATGGAAGAAATACATCACACAATATGGCAATTACGACAAAAAGAGAACCACTTGTTATTAAAAATGGAGACTCTACTAGTTTCTTGTAACTTGCATTTATTGAGATTTGCACTCAAATACATACTTAGAAAAGACAAATTTTTTAAGTGGGTGGAGTAATACATCAGGGACAATATTGTTTCTCACAAACTAATTTTTCTTAGTTTACATTTTATGTTATATGTCTCTAGTGTTTTTTATAAAGAACAGCTTATTTTAGATTCTATTAAACCTACATAAAATACGTCTTCAAAGAACATCCAGTATACTTAAGAGATCTCCAGAAGGAACAGAGGCCCAGGTAGACATTCAAAGCCCCAAGCATTCCTCACCAATCAGTCCAGCAATATCATATACTGGATACCAACCTTCTTGTACTTGGAAGTAAAAAGGAAAAAGAAAAAAAAAAAATCTACCTGACATCTGAACAAAACCCTTTTTTTTTTTTTTGTTTGGATAGCTTTCAATATTTTTAAAATCTCGACTAGTATGTCTTCCATACTGTGACGGCCCAGAGGCAATAAACAGTATCATCATGAATAGGTAGAACTGTCTGGTTTATTGGAAGAAAGATCATGCAAGCTTTTTAAATTTTTAAATACCATATCTCTTTTCTTCATTGTCATGATCACTAGCTTTGATTTCCCTACAATATTGGTTGAATGAAACTGTATTTACCTGAAGAATGTTTGCATTTAAAAACATAATACCATGTATCTCGTTCATTTGCTTATAACCAGTGCTTCCCACCTAAAAATACAGCATGCCTATGTTATCTGCCTCCTTCTTGTCAGTAAGCGCTTCCAGGGACGAGGATTTACAAAGCAAGCATATAACCAGGAAAACTTCTGGCAGCTACTCAGGTCCAAGAAAGATCTGCAGCCAGAAATCTGCAAATACATAGTTCAGACTAGCAATATTCTCAGCTAGAGAATTTTTCTCGGCTAAAAAATGCCCATGATTCATCACAGGAACATACTTAAAAATAAAACTGCACGTAATTAAAACATAAAATGTCAGAATCACAACAGCGTATTATTCAACCAAGTATGCAATACATTCTGCACGTGGTATTCCACCACGCCAGACCACAGGAGCAAACTGTGCACCATGAAGACTACACTCACTCTCAGATTTAACAAAATCAATAGGGACAAAATCGCAGTAAAATCTATTAATGTGTTGGCTTTGGAAAAAAAAAAAAAGCCTTTTCCTACCAAAGAACTGCAAACAAAGTAATACAACAGTTTACTAACGAGGTTCCAAAACTCATAAACGTTAAAAAGGTAAGTATGAAATGAGTGGGTGAGAAACACAACAAGGCACTATGCTAGAGAAATTCTGAAGTACCATGGAAAAAATCTACAAGTTGCCAGAAGACACTATAAGGCTCCAAACACACATACTTCAAAAAGAACCGGTAAAACCTATTTAAACAAAAATAGCTGTTTTCTATGAAAGGAAAGCTGTAAACAGGTGTCATGAGAAATCCATCAAAAAGAAAACAAAAATGATCAATATTATATTAAAAAAATCATAACCCAATGCATCAAGCTCCTACTGGAACAATCAGAAAGAATTTATGATGCTCTTTAAAGAAAAACTGCTAAGGTTTGCTATGATGCTATTAAATTCCAAAATAACCAAGAGAGACTTAGAAAGGAATATATTTTCAAATGTATTATTTCTTTATTAAACACATCACATATTTTTATGTTTCCTAACTATAGGGAAGCAATGTTCAAGAGGCTTTTTTCCTGTACTCAGACATTAACAGGCAGGAAAACGAAACATGAATGAATACAGTATATAACCCACTACCAATCTCCACGGGGACACTTGAGAATGCTTGAGATGGCTTTCTGTGTACTGGCTTGAGCGGGCTCTGCCCACACAGAGAGGTTAGAAATTGCAAGTGGAGCACAGCACAGTGCTACTGTGGAAATCAGGTCTTCAAAATGGATCTGGCTCACGTCTGGCTGGTTTGAAGGGGGATGTCCTAAGGTTCATTCTGCCTGCACGAGCCATGCAGATAATGCAAATGACTGCAGTTTCAGGCTGCAGTAAGTCACTTCCACAAAGGCAGCCAGTGCTCATTATAACTGTTCCTGGAAGAAGTAAGTGTGGAATTACCCTGTATCCTGTAAAGCCACTCCCTAGATAACCACATCTCAACTTTCCTATGTAGACCCTCTCCCCAAAGCTCTGGACACGAGGCAAAGCTCGGCAAAGCTCGAGGTGTAAACAGGAGCGAATCGCATCGTACCTGCTGTGCACAAACAGCTGCCTTTACATTCAAATGAATATACTAGACAAGGCTGCATTTGAAAAAGCAGGCCACTTGAATATGGAGAAAATATGCCAAAACACCCAGGGATCATTTGTCACTGCCAAGGCAGGACTACATGAATTTTAGATAACCTGCACTGCATACTCACAGCTTTATAAAATCAGACAATTTAAACTGCCACAGGTTGGTACACTGATGTATGTAAATCCTTGGAAACTGGTTTGTGGTGTACTTGTCATTTGCACTACAGTACCACCTACTGATGAACACTCAGCGCACCAGCAAGACATCTATGGGCTACAAAGCAAGAGAACTTACTTTTGACAAGTATTTTGCATGTATCATTTAATGATCAGTCCTGTCAATACACTTGGCTACTACCAATCACAAAAGGGAGAAAGAAAATACTGCAATAGCATTTGAACAAACATTAACACAAAAGCAGGGGTAAGTTTATCACAATACACATCATGACACCTCTGTATCTTCCAATACATGGCTTTGCTAGGTACCACGCAAAACTAAATTTTAGCAGAACATGACCTGTAAGTTTAGATTTGAATTTGCAAGATCTGTAATAAAACTCAATTTTATTTTTAATCATTAACCTGGGAGACTTCTTACAAATAAAACAGGCTATGCAAAGATGTCCTGATGTCTCAAACAATAAAAGACAGTGTTTAACAAAGAGAAAACCCTTTAAAAACTTGGTGTTTGCACACAACTGCAGAAAAAGACTAGAGGCAGAATCTCTAACAGGTCAGCCAACAGGGACAGAACCTTCATTGGCACCACAGTTCTGGGACACCACAGCAGCACTGGAGTCAAGAATCAGAACCCAAAGCGGGGAGACACTACTGTGTTCCTCATATTTGTGACGTTCCTTTTGGGTTCACGAACTAGAACAACAGGAGACAAAGACACAGGACTGGGAGCAATTGGACAAGATAGGCAGAGGAGCTTGGAGTCACCAAAGAAAACCTCCATAAACCAGGGGTTCTACATCTAAAATCCCTACCTCTGAAGTCTCAGCATCCTGCTGGTGTGTAAACAAATACCTATATAACCCACTATCAAAGTACTTTCTCATTCCCTGGTGAAGTGGCTGGTCCATCAATAACCACTAGGATTCATCCAAAGAATCTGGTAGATAAAAAGCAGCTGAATTTTGGCCCTGCAATTAGATTCTACCACTGCCTCAATTGCTCAGTGCTTGTGCTGCATGCAAATACAGATAATCTACTGGAATAAATAATCTTATGCCACATATTTATGAGTAGACAACTTGAAACACGGGGTTTGTGACCAGTGAGTGGTCATGGCTGCAAGTGAAGACAATGAAGTCAAACTAAATTAAAAAAAAAAAAATTATCAGTATTTTTAATTTAGTATTTAAAATAGAGACAATTAGGCTCTGTTTTCTACTTACAAAAAGAGGCTAATAATCCCTTTAACTGCATTGTTGAGAAAGCTGTTGTAGGGATAAGCTTCAGAAAAAACCTGCTTGGTTATTAATTCCCACTTCAGAGGGGGGCTTAAATAATATGCAGCAAATAAGCCTGAAGCAACCCACTGAACAGTAGAGAAAAAAAATATTTACGTAATTATTCATTAATTAAGACTGTCCAGCCTACACACTGTAGAAATTAAAAATAACAGTAGTATGTGGTCATGCAGCACAATGCATATGCACATGGAAGTCACTATTAGACTGCTCAGGAATCATCTTTATAACATTTCCTGATCTTTACATATTTAATTTCACAGCCTTACTAATGTTTGAGTGTTTTCTAAGAAGTTTTAAAAGATACGTTAATGCTAAGAAAATGTAAACAGTAAAGTTTGTAAGTAGTAAGAATTTATTATCTGCTTATACAGAAAAGATTCACTCACCAGAAAAGGAAGGAAAATGGCTTGTGGTTAAAGCACAGCCAAGACCACACATTTTTTACCTTCTCTGCCTTTTCAAGCTACCTGCACTGCTAACACAAATGTCTTCTGCAGAACATTGCAGAAGAAGCCCAAAACTGTCTATACAAAAGACATAGTACAGAATAGCTTATTTGATAATAGTGGTAATGCACCTCAGGCAGCAAAGATTTATAAAGATTTATCAATTTGATTAAAACTTCTGCAAAACCTAAAATAAGCATCTGTCAGAAAAGCAGAAAGAATGTAGAAAAACAGTAGGGGGAAAAAAAAAAAAAAACAAACCAAGAAGAGATCAATAAACAAGAAAAAAATTACCGAAACTGAAAGATGACATAAAAATACAAACACTGCTGAAAACACAGGCATAGCGTATTATCAGAACTACCTCTGATTTGAAAGGCTCTGCTTTAGCAAGAACAGTCTGTGAACAGTCAGTCAAGTTTAGAACTGCTCTCAATATCACATATAAAGGCAAAGACTAAGCTGCTGTTTGCCTGCATCAAACATGTTTCATAGCAAAAATATAGCCACTTCCAGAGCAGGCAACTCAGCACTTTTCACAAGTTCAAAAGACTTTTTTTCATTTAAAAAAAAACTGTAAAGTGAAACTTAACAGAAAGTGAGCATCAAAACACAGAAAAAAAAAAAAAAATCAGTAAAGTTTATATCATTACCTTGAAATTCTGAAGAGTAGAAGTTAGAAAAACACCCAAACCAAGAAAAAATAAAGCTAGAAAAGAATTGTCATTTTCTTAAAAATACGTCCATATCTATTGATTGGACTATTTATGCAATGAAAAGAAAACTCAAGTGATTGGTAATCATATTCGTAGCAGAATAATTGTTAAGGAGACCACTTATGTGCCTAAATATTTGAACTAAACCATCAAACTTTACACTACCTGCTCTGATCACTAAAAACATACAAAGCAACTTAATATTGGAAAACACATTTTGAATCAAACTTGAAACAAAAACATTAGTAAACGCTTAAAATCCACTTTCAGCAGCAGTCTCATGAAAATTCCAACACACACTATTTCACGTGATTTGTAAGTTCTGATAACAGATACCCCATAATAAAATATTATGGACCAGGCTAACATTGGTCTTTCCTGCATGATACTCACTTCAAATTCTTGGTGTACAGTAGCACTCTAATTTTGTAGCTAACATAAAAATATTCTAATTAATAATTTAAAATAAGTAACTTACTTTTTGCTTTTTGTTTATGAATGTCAACCCAACAGGGTATTAAGACACTGAAACCAGTAAGCAAATTCTGCATCAAAAGCATGAAAAGCCATAAGCTGCATAAATGAGAAACGCAGATAAACAAAAGACACTCAAAGAAAAACTAGATGGCAGCACCTACCTATTTTTCACAATTTCACAAGTATAAGCTTCATAACAAGATATGGAGGCAAAAGAATAATGCAATCTAAAGAATTCGTTTTTAAAGATTTTTGAATTTACTTGTTCTCTCTGAAGAATATAGTAATGCAAGCAAACCCACACTTATTTGACCTCTTTGTAATTCAAGAATCCAAACCAAAATTTTTCAAAGATCAACTGAAGTGCATTGAATTATAGTTTATCTCTTAAAAATCCTGTATCTTAACTAAGATCCTGTAGTAGATAAAATTTTGGCAATCTTAACTTTAATATTCAGCTAAATCTAATGTCAATCAAAAACTAAAAGGAAACAAAAATCATGAAGAAAGATAAAATTGTTCAATTAAAAGTATGCACAGTTAACTCAAACCAATGTTTGCTTTAAACATCCAAATCTTTTTTATTTCATTAAATATATTTTTTCAAATAAGCACGGTATCACTGAAAATGTATTCACAGTACAATAAAATTGCACTTCTTAACGAATCAAAATATAATTATAATCTTCCATAAGACTGAGTACTTCCAAGTAAAACATAGGATAGAATGATAGAATGGTTTGGGTTGGAAGGGACCTTTAAAGCCCATCCAGTCCAACCCCCCTGCAAGGAGCAGGGACATCTCCAACCAGATCAGGTTGCTCAGAGCCCCGTCCAACCTGGCCTGGAATGTTTCCAGGGATGGGGCATCCACCACCTCTCTGGGCAACCTGTGCCAGTGTTCACCACTCTCATCATAAAAATGTTTTTCCTTATATCCAGTCTAAATCTACCTCCTCCTAGTTTAAAGTCATTACACCTTGTCCTATCGCAATAGACCCTGTTAAAAAGTTTATCCTCATCTTTCTTATAAGCCCCCTTCAAGTACTGAAAAGCTGCTATAAGATCTCCCTGGAGCCTCCTCTTCTCCAGGCTGAACAGCCCCAACTCTCTCAGCCTGTCCTCCTAGGAGAGGTGCTCCAGCCCTCTGATCATCTTCGTGGCCTCCAACTGGTCCATGTCCTTCTTATGTTGGGGGCTCCAGAGCTGGACGCAGTACTCCAGGTGGGGTCTCATGAGAGTAGAATAGAAGGGCAGAATCCTCTCCCTCGACCTGCTGGCCACGCTTCTTTTGATGCGGCCCGGGATGCGGTTGGCTTTCTGGGCTGCAACCGCACACAGTTGGCTCGTGTTGAGCTTCTCATCAACCAACACCCCTAAGTCCGTCTCCTCAGGGCTGCTCTCGATCCATTCTCTGCTCAGCTTCTATTTGTGCCAATTTGTACCAATTTTAAAAAGTCAAGTCCCTGGTAGCTGCACCAAGAAGATGAATTTATATTCACAATCTGAAAAATGTTTTGGTTTTAGATACCTGAATATTTTGCAACATTTTTTTCCCTAAAAAGGTGCAGTTTGCTGTAGTTAATATTCCCCGCTGTAGTTAATATTCCCCCAATTACAGTCCTCTTACTATCTTATAATCAGACCGAAACGATAACTATTTTATGGTACAACTGTACCTATTCGTGCTTTTCTTGAATATTTTACTTAAAGAAACCAGAAAGACTGTAAATGTAAAAGATCATTAATATATCAAGTACATCTTCCCATTACAGGTACTTCTCTTAATTACCACTTTCTCTGTACCATTCTGCTACTTCCATATTCTGAGTCTTCTGACTGAGTCCATTTCACTACTTCTGCCTCTGTGCTTCAGACACTGTGCATCCATATGGGACACATTCCCATGCTCCACAGCCTAGGAGCTTGGCATTAAACTGATAAGAATTGAGAGACCCTTCCTGCAAGGGACTGGCTTATCCTGATGAGCCAGTTTTCCAGAATTTCCATAGGAACTGAAAACAAGCAGGTTTTATTCACATTTTACAGAGCAGCAATTGAGAGGAGCATAAGTAAATGTCTAATCAAAGATTACCCCACCTAAGAGTCAAGAAAAGAACCCAAGTCTTCCTTTCAAAAAGGATTTGCCTATCTGTCGTAGTTCAGCCCCTTCTGGGACCAGACTACGCAGTCTCTCTCTCACTCCCCCCACCCTCCAAGAGAACAGGGGGAGATGATACAAGAAAAAGGGCTCCAGGTTTGAGATAAGGACAGGGAGAAATCCTTAAAGTTACCGTCACGGGCAAAACAGACTCGACTTGGGGAAAACTATTCATTTATTACTAAAACTAGCAGGGGAATGAGACAGAGAACAAGATAACCTCCCCCCACCCATCCCTCTTCCCAGGTTTAACATTATCTCTACTACCTTCCCCGCCCCGAGCAGCACAGGGGGGAAGAGGGAATGGGGGTCACGGTCAGTTCATCACGTGTTGTTTCATGCCTCTGCTTTGTTGCCAGGGGAAGAACTCCTCACACTCCTCCCCTGCTCCTTCGTGGGGTCCCCTCCATGGGCCACAGTCCTTCGTGAAACTGCTCCGGCATGGGTCATCTCTTCCACGTGCTGCAGTCCCTCCAGAACAGCTGCCCCAGCGGGCCCTTCACTGGCCACAGCCGCCTTCAGGCCTCCACCTGCCCCGACGTGGGATCCTCCACTGGGTGTAGGGGGATCTCTGCTTCTCCGTGGGCCTCCATGAGCTGCAGGGGGACAACCTGCTCCACCATGGGCTGCACCACAGGCTGCAGGGGAATCTTGGCCAGGAGCCGCATTACTGCTCCCCCTCCTTCTTCACTGACCTTGGCGTCTGCAGCCGTTCCTCTCACCAGAAAAGTTCTTCACAACAGGCTGGTAGATGCCTCCAGGATCTTTTTACATTTCATTCACATCTCATCTCCTCTCCACTTCCTGCAGCCAGACCAGGCCGAGTTGGGCCCAGTCGGTTGCCTGGCGGGAGGCTAGAGGGTGAGGCCTGCAAGGCCCACAAGGCCTGCGCCTACCCCTCTCTGCCCCCGCTCATCTCCTTCACATCTTCTCCACTTTTTTTTCTGTTTTCCCCTTCTTAAATACGTTATCACAGAGGCGTTATCATGGAACATTCTGCTACCACTTGGCTCGGCCTTGGCTATCAGCAAGTCCACTGAACAAAGGGGAGCAACTTCTGGAAGCTTCTTCCAGAAGCTAGCACCATAGCCCCCCTCACTAAACAAAACCAGAACACTATCTTCTTCCAAGAATCTAAAGCAAAATTGTCCCCCAAGTTGTACTACATTTGCTTACATCCTCTACTCCCAAAGGCTGCAAAAAAAAAAATGAGACAAAGGTATTACAGAGAGTAGAAGTCAAATAATAACTTAAATAGCAAAATCAAGCATTCAAAATGTAAGAAACATCAGATTTGAGTTTGCTGTGTGACATCAATTTTGTGCCTTGATGGCCTAGCTGAAGCTTCTATCTTTGTGTATTTATCATATAAAGACTGTAGTACCCTGCACATGTACAGAAGAGATTAATGCAGGATGAGCAGGATGTTAGGTATCTTAATCTATCTCAACTTTTGTGTTTGGCAGCACAATCAAAATACTTTTTTTTAACTTTGGAAGAGGAGAGGGTTGGCTGTATCAGTTCTCTACAAAGGTAAACACTACTGTACACAGGTATTTGACTTCTGATCCTTCAGCAATGCAACATGTAAGGATAAAGCCACTGTTTTCAAGGAAAGCATTATCCTAAGCGTATATACGAAATCCTAAGGGAAAACAGACTATGCTTTCCTCTCTTTCAGTAGCTTCCATTGTTCCTAGAGAAAGGCGGCTCCTTCCTCACACACTGTCCTGGACAGAAGCCCATCTACTGAAGCTAGATGAATTTTCATGTGAAACTTGATTCGATTTTCTCCCAAATAACTGGGAGAAGATCTATCAAATGACGGCCCTTGGATATGGGAAGAAAATCTTGTTACACTACTGGGCTGCAGAAGCAGTTTAGAATCGGGACAGCTCTGTAGGTATCAATCAAGTCAATTTCATTTAACAACAAAACATTTCCTTATTTTCCTTATTTTCTCCTCTCTTTTTGAGAGTCAAGGAGAAATTACTTACTTGATGAGAAGACAGATTCCAAGAGCTTTCAAATATGGACACTTTGGTAATTTTTCAGATTATCTTTCTTGTAATTTTTAAAAAGGTAATTCATAATTCATTTTATGTTCTCCAGTTATCAACACTTCGTAATGAGTTGCCAAAAGTGACTGCAAGCTTTTACCATTTCTTTGGCATGTTATTTAAGAACTAGTATCTTATGTCTATACTACCTAGCTCATAACACACTTTCTTAACACAATAATTATTGTGTTAATTATTAACTATAACACTGAAAACAATCACTTAGCTGAGTTACTTGTGAGACTTGACACTGGTTAAAAATTAGGACAATCTGAAGAAAAGCAACCATAATACCTACAAACTATTAAAGCTATAAGCTTTTCTGAGACACATCATACATTCTTTGTAGTAGGATACTGTTTCGGAGAATGCTTATGGTAGATCGCAAATTTCCACCTGCGTAGACTTTCTACATCAGTAAAAGTAGAGTAAAACACAAACTCAGTGACTGAAGTACATCACCAAACTCTACACATTTAAAGCACCTTGCATTTTAATACAAATAAAGCTATCTTAAAATAACTGAATAAAAATGTAATAGTAACTGTAATGAGCTCTGAACAGTAGAATAACAATCATTCCACTAACACATTGGAGAGACAGGTATTTCATATTCTAGAGGTTAAAACCACATAGCCTGCAACGTTCATAGCTATCACAAAGTATTTTGCAGGACTCAAGTAATTAATGTTTATATTCTGTTGGCCTTGAGCTAGTGGCACACACAAATTTTTCTGTGTTTTAGTCACAGTGGAGGCTAGGACTCTTGAATATTATTCTTTATAGATACAAAACCACAAGATACTATTTTCCATAGCTTTTAAATTTCTACTAAAAATTTTAATTGACAGAACTTAGCTTTCTGATACATCAGAATTTGATTCTGAAAGAAAAAAAAAAAGTTTCATTATAAACTCACTGAAAAAATTATTTTTCAGTACACACAATTTCATATACTTTAGAATCTGATCAATTTTCTTGATTAACCATAACGACTACTCAAACAAACAACTGACACTTCTAAAACTTTAGCATAGTATTTGTCATTGGACACTTCTAGAAAACAAATGAATAGTGCCTGGTTATAAACCCTCCACCTAATGAAATAAAAGTCAAGTCTCTAGTTCTGACATGAAAAACCTTCAGAATTTAAACCTTTACAGTCTAGTTTTAAAAGGCTGTCAAACCATCATTTTTAAAGCACACTTTAAGGTCAAATATATATAAAACACAAGCACTGCAAAAATGCAAGCAGAGTCTGCAGATCACATGCAGAGTCATGGAAGTTCAATGTACATTTCCCAAGGATGATATTAATTATTTCTTATCGTTGTTAATTACAACAAATAAAGAAATGATGCAGTACCATTTTGGGCAGCTACAACAAAGATCTGTCGAAGGAGATGAATCCTGACAACCTACAAGACCACGATTCTAATGTCATTACACTAAAATAATCAAACTTTTCCACCCTATAAGACATTTACCATTCATAAGGCCTTGCTGGTTTCCTCTATTCTCAACCAGGTTATTCACACTAACAAGTGCAAAGGAATCTCTGTAATGCATTGGTGTATTTATTTGGGCAGAACTCTGCACAAAAGCAGTTACACCTTTCCAATACCTAAACTCCTTCAGATTTTAAGTATCTCTACAAACACAAGAACATGCAGTAACCTCACATACTCATTTTTACATAAATCTAGTAAGTCGGATTATACTCTTTCTGCAACCCTAACTGCTTCATATAGCTAGAGAACAGCTGCCTGAAGCCAACATGATCAACTCCCAACACTTGCTGTGCACACATCTTAAGGTTGACTTTGGGATCCAAACTCCAGTCTTCTAATAAAGGCTCAACACACACAGTCAAGCAGCTGGTCTACATTTTTGTATGCTTCCTCAGATTCTACATACAATAGAGTTGTATTCTTCAAATGTTTTCAAACTACAGACAGTTTGTTAATATTTCATTCGCTATGAATGTTTCCACTCTGAATTTTAATTCTGCTGGCCACAGCAGTTAAGTTACATGAAAACTAACAGTATGAAACAGAAATAGCTAAAACAAACTCATTTTAACAGACTAAGATCATACTTTTTGTACAGTCCCACCTCACAATTTCTGGTTTGCATTTATGCTATTCACTTGCCTCAGGATCCATTGCTAGAATGTGTGTGATACAGTCACTTGTAGCCACTACTACAGAACTGGTTGTACTTATTTACAGAGAAAGTCCCCCAAAACCAAAGACAGACACACAAACTGAAAAGAAGAACTTGTCTGGATTTTTGTTGTCATCAAACTAGTAAAAAAATATCAAAATTAACACAAGTTTATTGCTGTGTTCATTTTTCCTGAAATACATTTATCTTTGAAGGCTTCTAGAAGTCTTCTAATCCTTCTGGATACCACAAATTTAAACATTAAACAGTTGCCCTTTCTGTGAAGAAGTCTTTCATAAATTCCATCCAATACTGCATTTATGTCTTTTCTGAGAGCATAAAGTTCTTCAAGTGTTTCCAGGTTTTCCTGAGATACATTCCATTGAGCTACAGTCTTCCTAGTGACACTAATTTCTAAAACTTACATTCTAACTGGTGACTCTGTGTTTTAGATTGCCTCATGTTAGTAACTTATTTTCATGTCTCCAATTTTATTCTGGTTTCCTTCTCTTCTGAAAAGTTTACCATTGTTTTCAGGTTTGAATTGAACTTAATAATCTGTTAGACTATAAATACAGTGTAATGCACAAAGCATAGAATGGAACAGTAATCAAACGTTAAACACTGGGAAACACATGTTTAAGTTATTTCAAACAACCCATACAACAATCAATTAAAAAAATACAAAGACACTCTTAATCTCATTCTACTCGGAATTACTTATTACTTCTGCAAAAAAAAAGACCTTAGGCAAAATTACCCTAAACTGCCTATTATTATTATGGCACAGCTGCCCTTTACTAACATCCAAAGATGTTTGTCTCTACATTTTAGGAAGATCGTTCAGCTGTAGACCTCTGATTCAGAGGAACAAGAGGCACTTACTGAACTAGTGGTATATAGTCCAAACTAAGTTCTGGCTAAGACTGAGCCTTCTAGCCTCCAGTGATCTCACAGTCTGAACAAGCTGTTGAGAGACTCTATAAATTTTTTTTCTGAAATATAAAAAAATTTCCAAGGCCTCAAAAAATAAACTGCCCTTGAGTAAGTATTTCCTGTTTTCACAACAAAAAGGGGAGGAAAGCCCATTTGCAAAAACATATGAGCTAATAATGCATAAGAGGAAAAATCTAACGCAGAAAGTAAAGTGAAATCAAGTCAGACATACCTGAGTTGTTGATAGGCGAAAAACAGGGCCAGTTGTGGGCACTGAAAGTCTGGGTGAAATGCCAGTAGGACCCTGTCCCTGCGTTTGTACTTGAGCCTGCATTTGAGCCTGCGCTAGAGCCTGCTGAGGCACCATTACAAGCTGTCCAGCATCCGTGCGCACCAAGACCATACCTAATGAGAACGAAGTAACAGTAACTATAGAATAAAGAATAATAGAAAGCATATATAAAGAACTATCTAACTACAGAAGACAGAATGAAATTAATGTATAGCACTGTGCATTTTTCTTTATACTCTTTTTTTTTTATTCTGGTGTAACATGAGATCCTATTTCAAAGAAGAAAAAAGTCCCTACTAGCAGAAAAAAACTAATACCCAATTCAGTTTGGAATTCAAATAACAACAGTTTATGGGAAACAGCAATGAAAAAAAAGGGTCACTTGAGTGTACAGGTGTATAGCAACTTTTACCAGTCTAGCCAGGGTCAGAATATAATTATAGAAAGAAATATTCATTAAAAGTAAACTATAGCAACAATCCAGTAGCTGAGAATAGAATTCAGTATGAATGTACCAGGGACAATGACATGAGAGCTTTACCAAAACAACGGCTTCAGGGGATGTGTACATGCAAACATTAGGCCAGACACATTTCTGAGTATATTTGAGATTTAGTTAACTGTTGAGCATCAACACGTGGATTTATTTGGCACCCATCATCACTGTACTGGGAGGCACTACCTGTGATTTAGATATCAAGAAAAAATATTGTCATATCCAGAGAACCAACACAAGTACTCCTCAGCATAAAATGATACAAGTGCAGATATTTTAGTAAAACACCAAAGAAACTGCTTTCAAATTAACAGAGTACTTGGCAGGTGATTTCTAAGACTTTCTGGAAGTAAAGTATAACAGTTTCAGATTATTTTCTAGTAACACATGTCACAAATAGAAGCCTTGTACAAAACAAAGGCAGTGCCATCAAGTTTTGCCCTAAGTGTAACTGGCCTAAGTTTTCCACAATCAGTAGGCTAGAAAAGGGGAGAAAATAGTTAAGCTGGTCCCTGGATCATCTGCAACTTCACATTTAAGATCACTGCCAAGCATGTGATGTGCTTCCTCTAGTTTTCTCAGAGCTAAGACGCAGTTCCCCAGCCAGATTACTTTACAAGAATTCCCAAGTTAGTTCCAGAATACATTTTAAGAATTTAACCTACATAGGATACAATGTAGGATACAATGGGTCTATAACAGAAAAACGTCTTGCCTGTAACAACCGGAGAATCAAAAAATAAGGATCTAGGAAGTCAACTTTTATTCAGTTGATAAAAGTAGACGTTGTTTCTGCAACTTATCTCTATGTGCAAATTGCTTCATGTATTTTTTTTAACTTTTCAAGGGAAAATTAAAGAGGTAAAAGCTAACATCCACTTATTATTAGCTTCCCAGAAAAAAAACCCACCTCACTAAATGGACATGGTTTGCAACATATCATGAGGATAAAGAAATTTGAACAGTATTACACCAAGCAAGCAACAAATTTTAAAAGTACCTTATACCAAACAAAAAAAACCCATAGAAAACGTCCCAATCCTGGGATGAACACGAGTGAACTGCAGGACTAATAAAAGCCCTCACTCGCATATAGTCTTAGATGCTCCCAGCCAACCATCACTGCTAAAAAAAAACAAGAGGAGGCAAATTTCTGCCACTACAAGCTAAAGACTTGTGGAAATCAAGCTTTAAGATAAAAGGCATAGAGAGCTAGAGCAACGACAACATCTAAGAGACATGACCCTAACTCTCTTTCAAAACCCAGAGAGTAACTTTTAGAAGACTTGGGGGGAAAAAAAGATAGGCGACCACAGAACCTTTCAAAATTTCAGCTGAAAAAATGTAGAGTTAGAGTAGGAATCACTATGATGAAGGGATGCTGTTCTGGTTAGTAAGCAGCCTTGCTGAACTTACACTTTCAGTAATGAAAGTTAAGAAACCAAGAGGAGAACAGACAGGACACAACAGTTACTTCAGAGTTAGAAATTAAATCCGGTGATGTAAAGACTGCCCAGGCACGGCGGAGAATGACACCATCACGCTTACTGAAATGAAACATTTTAGAATAAATTACACAAATTAGCCTGTATCTTGCCACCTGATAGACGGCAAAAGAAACTCTTCGAAGAAGGAAAACTTTTCAAGACTATCAAGAGTAAAGCAGTAGAGACCTTTGAAACATAGATAAAATTACTCTAACACCCTAACTTTTTATCTCATCCTCGTTACACCATTACAAAATAACTTGCCGTGACTGCTGCTTTCTCCCTAAGACAAAACGAGTAACTTATCAACTCAAAGTCATAATTAGTTCGCATTAGCAACTGCCCGTCCCATACCAATTACATCCTCATTAACGGCAGCCTGTCAGACGGCACCCTCAGACAGGTGGCTCCTCTTTTATTTCCAGCACGTCGAGCAGCGGGAAGACAACTTTGGGGAGAAAAAGCCCCTCAGACAACAACAATAACAACAAAAAATGTTAGGAAGAGCGGCGAGCTCGCGACCGCTGCGTTTCCCCACTTACCGGGCGGGATGGTGAAGCCGGGGGGCAGCTGGATGGTGGTCTGCTGAGGCGGCCTCACGATCAGCTGGGGGGCCACGATCCGGGGGGCAGCGCCCAGCGCCGGCCTGGGCGAGAGGGGCTGGGGGGCCGCGGGGGCGACGGGCAGGGCAGCGCCCGCCTTGGCGACCCCCGGGGCGCCGACCGCCGGTTTGGGCGCGGCGCCGGGGGCCGCGGCAGCGGGGGCCGTCGGGGCGCAGTTGGCGACCGAGCCTTGTCCCGGCGGGGCGGCCGCGCTGGCAGCGGCGGGCGCGGGGCTGGCGGAGTTACTGAGTGCGTTTACTGCGGGGAGCGGGCCGTGCGCGGGCTTGGTCTCTGCCGTGGCGGTGTCGGCTCTGCCGTGGCTGCTGACTGGTGGGACTGCCACCGGCCGGCCCCCGGCGCCCTCCCCGTTGGGCGCCGCCTCGCCGGGCAGCGGCTCGGCGCTGGCGGTACCCTCCGCCGCTCCCGCCGGCCCGCCGCCCCCCGCTGGGGTCCCGCTCCCCCCCCGCTGCGGCGGCGCGCTGTCGGCGGCGGGCGGGCTGCCGCCGGGGCTGGGGCTTCCCGCGTCCCGGGCAGCGGCGCCGGCAGCCACATGGTTGTTGACAGGCTGGGCAGGGGGGGCAGCGGGCTGCGGCGGGGCAGGGGCGGCGGCCGCGGCGGGGCTGCTGCCGCCGCTGCTGAGGAGAGCCGCTCCATGTGATTGCTGCACACTACTACTGTTTACACTCACTCCCCTCCCTGCTGCCGCCGCCGCCGCCGCTGCCGCCGCCGCTGCTGCTGCCGCCGCCGCCGGGGGGGACGAGGAGGGGAGCGGCCCCTGAGCAGGGGCTCGGCTCTCCGCGGCTCCGGGGCAGCCCGCCGCCTCCTCTGCCCCGGGAGCGGGAGAAGGCGCGAGATGCCCTTGCTGCTGCCGGACGGGGCTGCTGCCCCCCGCTAGGCTCCCCTGGTGCTGCTGCTGCGGCTGCTGGGATGGGGCAGAGGTCCTGGACTGGGGCGCCTCGGCGGAACCCCGGCCGCCGGCCAGCTGCGATTCCAAGGAGCCCACCAGGTCGCTGACCGCCTTCTCGTCCACCTCCTCGGAGAAGAGCAGCATCTCTTCCAGGGGGTCCGAGGCGCCCGCCGCCATCTTGCGCTGAGCTGGGAGCCGGCCGCGCAGCGCGCAAGCGCGCCGGCCTCAGCCGCGCGCGAAGCATGCTGGGAGGGGCCGGCTTCCTCCTCCCCCGGCGGCGGGGCGGGGGCGGGGACAGCGCGGGTCCCGGGGCCGGGGCTCGGTGGGCTCCGCAGCGCTCCGGCGGGGCCGGTCTGGGCCAGGGACGGCTACGTGACGGGGAAGGATGCGGTAGGCGGCTCCCCGCCCGCATCGGGAAGCCGAGGGGTGACAGTGCGCAGGCAGGTGCCTCAGCGGTGGAAGGGGGGGGGGTGTGTAAGCGCCTGCCGTGAATGGGGTCCGCAGGGGTTCTAGCAGGGAGGTCTGAGGCACGGAGAAGGCCTGCGGCCCTGGTACAGGCCTGCGCGCTTCCCCGTTGGGAATTTGAGTGTCATGCAGTCGTGTTGTCTTCTGGTAGCAAAGCTGCCGTAATTATGCTCTTTGCCTTCACCTTGTATCCTGTGAGGATGCCTGCAGCCAGCGCAGTCTTTTTCGTGCTTCGGGAGAACTGAAAGCACGCGTGTAGTCAGCTGTAGGGGCTCAGCCGCCTTACAAACTAGCTCCTCAGAGAAGGCAACCTCCAGTGCTGTTGTAGCTGTTTGCAATCCTAGGTTGCCCACAGAGTATCCACGCTCACATCTGCACTGCTGTTCTGCTTTAGAGTCGTAGACATTTATGTTCAAAGCTGCTGCTTTACCTAGACATGAATGACTGCAGTAATACAATTTCCTCATGTGGACACTGTTAACAGAAGACTTGTAAACCAAAAATAAGATTCTTGACATCATCACAGCAGCTCTCTTCCCTCAACATCCCCACAGGAAATTGGAGGTAGTTTACTAACACTTTTGCCACTGTGTTCCTCTACATCCTTTTCCCATCAGCGCTTGTCTCATGCATTCAGAAATACCATTTAAGAGAAAGTCCTAACCCATCATTTCTTTAACTAATGACAGGACAGTTTCCTTGGTGGGACCTTCAAAATAAATATTTTTTTTTTCCTGTGAATAACCATCGCCCACAATTAATTGCATCTGTTCTTGCACACAAGTGATAACCACCATGGATTTGTGAAGCTGCCAGCAGAAAGCAGGTTGGATTCCATTATTTGTCTCCGCTGGCCTGCTATAGCATGGATGTCTGCAAACTTGGATGTATTTAGGCTGCTGCTCTGTGGCCTGAAATGGTGACTCATTCTTAATTTTGTGATTTTCAGGATTTTCCACAAAATCAAAAAAGATGTGTCACTGAATAACCCACCTTCGCTTGCACAATGCAGTGATGGAAATGCGTGAAGGGGTCAGTGCACGCATGCACAGAACTCTTCTCCATTCCCAGACTCAATCTGTTAAGTCGTACGCGGTATGACTTGCTTGAGTCACGAGAGTAAACTGCTAGTAACTGGTTTGTCACCATCCATTTCCTCTCGATGTAGGTCACATTTTTATTCAAGGTAGTTTTTTGTGGTTTTTCTGTTTATACCTTTAGCAGCAGGTTTATAATGAATCAAAATAAACCACTTTTTAAAATGCATTAAAAATAGGTTGCACCAGTTTAATTAGGTTAAGTTTACGTGTCTTCTGAAATTAAACCAGTGCGTATTTCTAAAATAAAATGGCCAGTAGAAGTACTGAAGGCTCAAAGGTGTGGTCAGCACATATAAATGGGAGATGGTGCAGTAAGTGAATGTGAAAGCACAGTAGTGCTTATGAAAGACAGTATTAAGTGTACGCAGGAGATCTGTGCATCAAAAATTTGCTTAGCAAATGAGTATTGCTTTTATGGAATGCTTCAGCTGAATTAAATTTGGACTTTTAACAAATGTTTCTACCTGGAAATTTAATTAAAACATTACTCAGTTTGCTATTGCACAAAAATAAAGAATATTCATTTGGGGTGGAAAAATATCAGAATCTATTAAATAATACTTTGTTAAGAGTCCCACATTACATTAATTTTATCAGGGAAGATTCCACGTTCCCTTCACTTATTTGCCTTGATCCTGGACTTCATTTGCATACCACTATCTCCAGTTTTTTATAAGAGAATGGAAAGTTAGACATATGAATCTGCAGCTAGTCCCGACTATGAAAAAGTTTTAGTATGCATTTTTCTAATGCTGTTTCATTAAACTGGGTGTCTCCATAAAAAACACCCAGGAGGAAAATTTTATTGCTTTGTAACTTTAGAAGATAAAAAATAATCTTCCCACTGGAAGGAGAAAATGGCAAGTCATGATTTATGCGACAGGTTTCAAAACTATAAAAACGACCTACTTTTAATTACAGTTTTAAAGTACTTTTGTGGGTGAGTAATCTGTAAGACATTAATTCATATTTCTTCACACTCACCTATTCTTAACTGAGCCATTTTATAAACACATAGAATAAGGAAGTGTAATAGAATATTTTATTTAATAAAATATGATGTATACTGATGCACATTGGACTCCTTTCAAGTCAAGAAGTGATGACATACATAAGAATGTATATAAACTTACTGCTGAAACTGGCTTTGGGCTTATGCTTTTAGGTAGGGAATGAGACTTCAAGTACAGAATCTCTATGAACTTTTGAATTCCTTTTATTACTTTTTTTTTCAAAATATTTACATGCTTTTCATCATAGAAAACATAGTTCTGAACATATTTGTTGCTCTTTCAGGAATTAAATATGTCTAGAATAAAAAAATCGAAGAGACGACTGTGATCTTCTCATCTGATCCCTTAAAATACAATCTTTCCTGAATTATTTTTTGTTTCAAGAAGGGAATGTCTACTGGAAAAGTTAACTTCCATCCATGGTTTTAAAATTGTGAAAGAAAATCCACCACAAAACTTACTAAGTTTCTGTTCAGTTATCAACACTGTTAAAGCCTGTTTCCAGCCTAAGTTTTTTATTAGTAACTCACTACACAACAGAAGTAGCACTGCCATGTTAAGCTGCAGGGAATAATAGAAGTTCACATAGACAAGTATCTTTTTGTCATCTAAAGAAAGGAAAGCACTTAGAAAGGAGCACCATTTTCCTAGAATGTGACATGGGTTTCTTTCAAATACACACTTTTAGTGCATTCAAATACACAATTTAACTATTCAAAGTTTAAATTTTAAGATGGTACCTACCTGGTTTATATAAGATTTTGAGATAACTTCTTAAAATCATAGAATCATAGAATGGTTAGGGTTGGAAAGGACATTTAAAGGCCATCCAGTCCAACCCCCTCCAAGGAGCAGGGACATCTCCAACCAGATCAGGTGAATGTACATAACTCTTTACATATATAATTTAAATTCACTTTACACTATAAAAAAATTCTTTCATCTGCTGATTTTAAGTACCAATTAGAAAGTATAAATTCCACAAATTGGAGAGCATAAAGATAGCTAGAGTAACCAACAGCTCTCCTTGAAATATGTCTGGATTTAGTTTCATGTATTTCACTTGCAATGGAATTTCTTTTGTATATAACTTATAGAAATTTAGGAGCTTTTGTTCTGAAATTAATCGTAATCATAAATACTTGCCTGTGTTCACCTAGACAGGATTTCATGGAGAGGGTTGGGAAAATTTGACATCCAAGAAGGTTCAGATTTAACCCCTTAAAAAGTTTTTCAAGGAGATACTTTTCTATTCCTAGGTTTTTTTTCTTTTATTCATTCTGGCTTACTTCTCTCTCTCATAAACTTTCAAGTGCTAAAACGTAAAAGGAAACTCTGACAGTTTTCTGCTTGAATTCTCTCCTGAAACGCTCATCTACCATGTCCCAAGCTCAAATATATGTCCATTTATATTTCCTGTTCCGCCACACAACCTGGAAACCCTAGTTCTATAAATGGGAGTCTTCAATTCTGAGAGAGGCAGATGAGGGAAAACTTAAGAACATGGTGGCCAGAAGCAAAGCCACATGGATCATCGGGGCAAGTGGTTTTATTTGAAGGCATTCCTCTTCCTCCTCTCTGTCCTCTTACGGCAGTATTGCAGGCCTCCTTGATACACCCCTTCTTCCTTCCCCTCATGGCACCCTCTCTCTTCATCAGCCAGGGTCCCCGATTTTCCCTGCAATCTCCCTCAAAGCTTTTTTTTTTTTTTCCTCTTCCAAGCCCCATCCATATCTGAAGCTGACATATCTCCTTCTGTAAGGAGGCAAGAGCAGGAAAACCATGTAATACAGACTGTAGCTGATAGCGTAGACTGTTACTAGGCTCTCCACCTCCTCCAACAGATGTTATTTTGCTGTGGTTGAGAGGCAGCCACAGACCAACCTCTAGCGGTCAGGAAGACTCCTTCTATCCTTCCTTGTAACATAACCTAGGTATTTTATATTATTTTTCTAAACAGTAGCTTTACTAAGTAAACAGAGCCAAGTTACAAATGCCAATTTTCAGCAGTGATCTCCCATGGACTTGATATGGCCATGTACGTCCAGTCATTAACTGCAGAACTGTGTTCCAAAATCTTTAAAGTAGTCCAGGACATGCTAGAAGCACGTCACAGTAAAGCTCCCTAGGCACTCAAGTCCTCCATGCCTTTACAGTCAGTTGAACTTGGACACAAAGTTTCAGAACTCTAGAATGGCTCCTATTTAGAAACACGCAGGCCCTTCCAGAAAAATCAGGCTTGCTGTTGTGTTTCAGAGCCCTATTCTGAACAAAATACTTGCTGAATCTTTGCAACATATTAGCATCCAGTTGCTGCAACAAAAGCTATTAAGTACCCTTTCTAGAAGTTAGTTTTTGTTGCATGTAATTTTCTAGGCTGCAAATATTAAAAAGGAGGGCCTGAGGCAGTGTCATGTTTTAACAGACAAAGCTCCAACAGAAGGCTTAATTTGTGATTGTTACTCAAGATGTACAAGTTAAGTGTGATCACAAAATCATTACTTTGTGTGTGTGTGTTTATTTGTACTAAAAGGGTACTTTTCCAGGATTAATTCCACATTTCAATTAAGATTTCATCACCAGTTGCATTGCTTAGTGTTGCTTGGCAAGATCTGAGCAAAATGGAATCCCCCTTGTAATACGAACTAAAATTATCATAAGCCAGATTTTTGCAGCTCTCCACATGACTAGATTCTAAGGTGCTTATTAAGATTCACAAGAATTTAGCGTTAAATGACAGCTGGCTCGGGCCTCTCGAAAAAAAAAACCCGAAAAAACCTACTTTCACATCCCCCGGCGTTCACGGCCTACGGCAGGGGTGGGGTTTCCGAGCTGCGAACTCGAACTCCCGGCGCGCTGGGCGGCATGCCCCGCACACCGCCCCTAGGCCACGCAGGGAAAGCGGGACGAGGCACAGCCGACCCCGACACGCCATGCGAGGCGAGCCGCACCGCCGCCGAGGAAGCCGCGCTCCACACGCGAAGCGGGAAGACGCCGAGGAGCTCCGGCCTCCCGGGCCGCCCAACTTGATTTCCCAAATGGCCGCCCCCGCCCCGCCGCGGCCGCCAGCTCTCGCGAGATCACCGCCACTCCCGGCATCCAGTTCGCGGCTAGAGGGAGGGGGGGCGGCGGCTCTGAGGGAAGATGAAGGCGGCGGCCATGTTGGGAGGTTCAGGGCGCTTTTGGTGCGGGGTGTGTTGAGGGAGTCTGCGCAGGGAGAGCCGGCGCAGGAGGATCGGCAGGCGGTCGGACTCGAAGCGAGAGGAGTAGAGCGTCTGCTACGACTCAAGCCGGACTCGTTTAGTTGCTTGTGTCCGGCTTCAGGAGTGCTCGGCAGGGGAGGCGGGGGGTGTCCCTGACCGAGGAGCCAGCACCATGAGCGGGGGGACGCCCTACATCGGGAGCAAAATCAGCCTTATCTCCAAGGCTGAGATCCGCTATGAAGGGATCTTGTACACCATCGACACCGAAAACTCCACTGTGGCGCTGGCCAAGGGTAAGGACTGGGCCCTGGAGGCCCAGCAACGCCTCGAGGAGGGGGCGGGAGGGGAGCGGGACCGCGCTGCCTGCGGCGGCACAGGGACCGTTGGGGGCCCGTCGGAGATCGAGCGATAACCTGAAACCGCGGCGGAGTAGTCCGTGGCGATGAGGAGATGAGGAGGTCCGAGGTGGTCGGGGAGGCCTGCAGCCTCTGAGGGCCCAGCAGTAGCTGCGAGGGAGCTTGGCGGAGTTTTCGTAAGAGGCTCGCGTAGTTTGGGCCGGAGGCGCGTCCTGCCGCCATTCTCCCCGACGGATCGTCCACGGCGGGGCTGTCGCCACCCGCGACGCCTCACGGCGGAGGTGGAAGTGAGCGAGGGGTTGGGAGAGTGGCGGCGCGACAGCGCTGCGGAGGCCCCTGCTCCCGCCAGGCGGGCCGTTGCCCGGCTGCCGGGAGGGCCCGTCGCGAAAAGGAGCTGGGAACGTTACCTAGTTAGGGGCTGGTCAAAGGAGTCCTCCACAGAGTAAAAGTATCAAGCCCTTAGCAGTGGAAGGGGTCCAGAGCTGATGGGTAGAAAGGGAGTAGGAGGGGGAGGCTGGAAACAGGATTTCTTTGCATCGTGAGGATTCCAGACCTACAGTGTACAGGATCCTGAACTCTTTGGCATCCTGGAGTAGGAGACAACTTGGGTCTAAAGAGGATTCTGTGAGTGTTTTCACTTCGTGAGGTAGCTGTACGACACTGTATGTGTCGAAATTGAGTAGAAATGCTGAATGTATTGGACAGATAATATGTGTGCACATATAAGAACGTTAGGAAGATATGTTTACGGAGAAGAGAGGCAGAGATTGGGGGGTAAAAAAGAGAATCTTTGAAACTGAGCATCCGAAGGACTCTGCTGTTTCTAGTGCATGATAATACACTCTCAATACAGGTGTGTTAGCCACGGCAGTGAAAGTGCAGTATCAGGTAAAACATTAAGTCAGAATTTTTAATAACTTCTTTAAAATAGATTCTGCAAAACTGAATCTATTTACGCTTCACTTTACACTTCTTGACTGTTGCTAAGTAGTCTAAATGCATATATAAAATAAGAGAGTTTATCCAGCCATTAAGTAAGGGGAAAAATTTCTCCTTGTGTAAATTAAGGGGACTGAGAGTCTTCTGAACCTTAGTTCCTGTTTGATATGATAGGCTTAGCATTCTGTCATAATGATGGCCTGTTATCTTTTACATAGTTGGTATGTTTAATAGCTGGTCTCTGGAGTTGATACCATGTAGCAGTTTGTTTGCTTTCATCTTACATTGGCCTTTGTGGTAATTCTTGTTTGTGTGCCTTGTAGCTTTAAGGCTCTCTTCTTCCTTCCCCGCCCCTCCCATTATTATTTAAGAAATAGGTTGCTTTGTCTGGTAAATTCTTACATGTATGCTTTGAAACACCTTATAGTAGATTTGGTCCCAGGCTTGCATAGCTCATCTATGGGGCGTTTAGCTTTCATGATGTGACTTTTTAACTTATTTCTAAAGTTGCCTTTAGGTTAAATTACATTGTTGGAATTGCATTATCTGTTTTAAAAAGGACAGCTAGGATTTGTTTATGTGAGAAAAAGATGAGTATTGTGATTAAAGATAAATGTTTAGGAATTCCAGTTGCATACTGTGATTGTTAAGGTTTTGTACAAAAACACTTACAAGAACCTGTCCTTGAGTAGCTTGTGATAGTCTTACCCTAAATTAGACAGATTTAGTGCTGACCAAGTCAATTTGGCATGACTTCTCAAGAGTGGTTAAGTCATGTTACGGCATATCTGCCAAAGTGTACATATTTAAGATAGATCAAACTACAGTTATGAATCTAATCTACTCTCTTACCATAGCTCTATTCAGAAATGTAAATCTAAACCATTACATTTGCTTTAATAAACCTTGTCTGAGTTAGCTGAAGAATGTGTTTTGTAATATTGTGTCATGATTCAGAAGAGAATAAACCAGTATTTCTAGGCCACCTGGAACCAAAAATCTTGAGATTAGTCTGGAAGCTGATAACAACCATTTTAGACTGTAAAACAGTTCACTGTGCTTATGAATAAAATGCTCAACTGTAGAGTATTCAAGTTTCTGAATAAATAAAGATTTCGGTCGTGTGAATGTGGTATGATGGCGTACATGTAAGGTGACAAGTGTGGTTAAATATGGCCAGGTCTGTATGTGAAAGAAGCAGATCTTACTTCTGAACTGTCTGTAGCTGTAAATATGTTGATGGGGTAATAGTTACCTCTTCTTCCATGGTGAGTTCAGAAGTCAAACCAGAACTGTGTGCCATGGCTCTTTACCACAAATGTCAATTTTTCTGCCAGAAAAAGAGACAAAGCCCCAAAGATGACTCGATGCTTTCAGTTGCTCCACTATGTAGCTGGCTTCATGTAACTGTTCCTGGGTTGAGTGCAGGGAGGCTTATTGTTATTAATTTCCTAACTGAAATCACTGAAATTGTTTGTGATATAAAGTGCAAAAGTAGAAGTAGAATTTGTTCTTTAATAACTACAGATTTGCCTAACAGTAGGACTTCAGCGGGCTAAAGTGAAGCCTGAGATTGGTATCGTGAAGTTGTCACCTGTGGAATGTCTTCATTTATCTTAAGTCTTCTGGAGTTTCAGACAGAGCTAAGATTTTTGGGTTGCTAAGAGGGTACTGATTATAGTCTTCAGTTACTGATGAGCAATCTCCTGTAGTTCTCTAATTGGCATTTTAATTACAAAGCTGTGATGCTTTCACTAGCAAAACTTGTGGCCTCTGTCTCATGAGTTAGTTTGCAACTGTTTAAATCTCAAGCATAATGTTTTTATCCTAAGCTGGAATCTGACAAAGGAAAGCAATACATCCTTTCACAAAGTGTTAAAGTGTTATTTAAATAACAGGCAAAACTCCCATCTATATCAAATTCCAAGTTTTAACCAAGCTATACAATTATTTGAGGTTTTTCTATATCGTTGGTGCATATGGTTGGTTTTGATTGTCAGCTTTTCAGAGCTATTTTTGGAACCAAAACCCACTCACTCTTCTTGTAAAGCTTCAAGTTAAATTAACTTGGAATGTTTTTTTAGTTCATGCTTCTAATTCATACTTAGTTTTTTTTTAAACATCATTAAGTCCAACCAATTTAAGAATAGAGTTTTTGCAAGCCACGATTAGGAGTGAAATTTTCTTGTTGTAAAGTGATTGCTGCCCTACCTGGGAACAGTTGTAGAATAATCGTGACTGATTGTGCTTGATCTTTCTTGTCGCGGCATTAAAAACTAGGTATGATCTTTCATGCTAGTAACACATAATGTCTTTGTATTTCAAAGCACTGATTTAGAGAGGTTTTTTTTAATGTAGGTAAGCTGCGTAAGAACAACTGTATTGGGTCAGAAAAGGCTTTGTTCCCTGCCAACAGCAGGAATCCTTAGGCATGTGACTATAAGAAACAGAAAATTACATATTTGCTCTCTGGTATAATGCATCAGATTTCAGTTATCAGCTGTTGGACCATTGAGAACCATTATAATTGGAATTTGGCATTTGGAACCATTGTAATTAATAGACAGTGGTGAAACAGCTTTTAGTAATTTAAGGAGTAGTTAAACTTCTGCATTTCTGGCATTTTCAGCCATCTGTGATAGTGTTTTCCGTAGTCTAATGGCAGATGAAAGAGAACTTCCTTTTTTTTTTTTTTTTTTTTTTTTTAATTTTTTACCTA
>WHYT01016413.1:365670-440156 GCA_009806455.1 Tetrax tetrax
TGTTTGAAAAATTTTTTTTTTTTTTTTTTTTTTTTTTCTTCTTTTGAATCAGGTCTTTTTGAAAATCAAGGTTGAAATCGAACTCTAGCACAATGTACTGGACTCTAAAGCTGCCAGTTTTTCAGAAACAGCTAATGACTTTTGGTAGATGTTGATGTCTTTTTTGAAAGGTATTTGGCTTAAGAGGACACCTATGCAAGACTTCTTGGAAAGATCAGACTTGGTATAAGTCATGTAGTAGATGAAGTAGATGCTGAAACTTCTCCAAATCATTAGTGATTTGTTTGTTTGGTTGGTTTTGTTTTCTTTTGGTTTTTAATGTTCAACTTTTTTTTGCTATGACTTGAAAAGTGTTTCATCTAGCTGTGTTTTTTAAAAATGCTTCATACTAAAGGGCAGTTACTTGAAAAAGGAATACTTGGTTGCTGAAAGGAAAGGAACTTATAACTTGAAGCCTTTAGGGTTAATTAATTTGTTATTTTGTATTAAATGAACTGACAGAGTTACTTTTGATCTCTGAAATTTGTTGACTTGTTGATTGTGCTTGTGGGGTGTCTTAAAATCATCCTTGGGAACAAGATGGAAGTTCTTGTTTCAAATGGAGCTTGATAATTTCATGTAATTGTTTACGTTTCTAATGTTTAACAACTCTGTAAGATAAAATTCTTTGTAATTCCTTACAAAGTAACATTGCAATCCTCTAAGGTCTTTTCCTAAATTTGGTGCTACTCCTTCAGTCAGTGGTAGATGAGAGCTGGGAAATTACATTGCTGCTAACCCCAATAATAGTAATAACACCACCCTCCTCTGGTATGTTTGGGTCTTTGTATAGTTTTTGAAACTTCAGAGAAGATGATAAACATTTTCCAGGTTTGTGAACAGAAACGTATACACGTTTGACGCAAGAGTCCAGTGTCTGAGATTCTAGGGAAAAGCATGCAAAATTTTAAAGTACTGTTCTCACATGTTTGTGATATTGGAAGGGTAAAAGTGCTTTCTAAAACTGTATGCATACTTGTGAAAATGTCTTCTGCTAACTGCTGTCTGATTTGAGTTTTCACGCAGAGTAGTGTGGGTAATTAATTATTTTTGTGCTGTCTTTGCTTCTGTGTTAATGCAGTTAAATTCTTGATATTAAAGAAGCAACTTTATGAATGTTAAGGTCTTGTATACATGTGGTGGTGGTAGGATAAATTTAACAAATACTTTAAGTTTCTTCATTTTTTGCCTTGCAGAGCTATTTCCTACTTTTTGTGTAAACATGAATTTCTGCAAGTGTGTTTTGTTTTTAGTCTTCACTAGGATCTTCAACTACATCTTCATTCCAATCTGTGGGGTCCTATGGTCCTTTTGGCAGAATGCCTGCATACAGTCAGTTTAGTCCAAGCCCGCTGGTGGGGCAGCAGTTTGGTGCTGTTGGAGTTGGTATGTTCACTTTTATTATTTGGTGTTTTCCTGTAAGTGAAGTCGCCTGTGTGTGCGTAGACAGTAATCAGTGCTTGTAATTCCATCAGCATCTTATCCTAAGGGCAGATGCAAAGTTTTCAGTCTGTATCAGTCCCACGGTTTGTCTCCAGAAGTATGGAGTTTTTCATAGTATTTGCAGCTCAAATCAAAGCAATGCTGATTGAGAACTAAACACCCTGTCTCAGAGGGACAAGTGGGGAAAGGTTCCTGTATTCATGGAATCATTCTGTTTCATATATATTCATTACATTCATCATGTATTCATTGTATTTCACAAGTGGTAGAGGCAGCTTCTCCGCAAAAGCCTCATAGCTGTGCTGTGGACATCTGGTATCCCGGGCTGACTAGGTGCTGTGTGCCTTAATCAAGGGTTTGGATTATTCAGCAGTCCATGTGCCCATGCAGCCCTACAGCTATTCATGAGACCTTAGCTTGGCGTGAAGTACATGGTTGAAGTGTTTGTGAGCTGCGTAGGTTAGATGTTCCTTTATACTTCAGATGCAGTCTTTGAGACTCGGCAACCAACTTTCATTCCTCCCTTAAGTTTTTCATATAGGAACCTTTTCATATAGGAACCTTTAAGTTTTTCATATAGGAACTTATATTCTTGCAGCTGTTACGGTGACAGTGTTAACTCCCGGTACTGAAAATGTTAGCAACGTGAAAGGAAGGCTGTAGAATTGGCCATAACTTGGTATCAATTAATAATGTGACAGTCATATTTTTGTTTAAAAGATGTTAGGTGGAAAGATACACCAATAACACTTGTTTATTACTTTGTAAAATGCTATTATGGCTATGCTATGTTAATACTTGTGATACTAAAGTTAGTAGTGCTCTTTTTTAGATTAAAAACATCAAGATATTATAATCTTACCAACTTGCTGTGAATACATACATTACTTTAAAATTAAAGTGTATGAGAAGGGCTGACTTAAGTGTGTTCTAGAATAACTGCCTAATATGGCTTCACTAATCATTTAGTACTAATTAAAAAAAAAATTCAGAAAAAAGTAAACCAAGTTTTACAACTATATTATTTCTTTCAAAGCAGGAGGTTCTTTAACATCTTTTGGAACAGACTCTTCAGCCAGTGCTAACATGTCCCAAAGTACTGCAGTTGGTTCTGCATTTACAACAGATGCAAGATCACTAAAAACACAGATGTCTCAAGGTAAATCTTCTTCAATAATTCTTTGATCTTATTTGAGTAATCATGCCCCTGTGATTCAGGTGGTTGCCAGAAATACTAACCAAACAGCTGAATTCTGTCATGAAAAACACTTGATATTAAAACCAGACAGCACTGATAGGCTTTGTACTTGCTCTTTAAATGTACTTTCCTACGTCTTTCCTAAATTCTAGTTGAGATTTGTGTACTAGTTAGCACTGCTCTCTAGGATTAGTTGAGTGGATTACCAAAACCAGGTTCTATTTTGTTGCGTTAGTTGAATGGGGAAAGAAGTATGCTAGACATCTACTGTTTCACTGTTGAAAGAGTAGCTTAGTTTTCTGTAGGTGAAATTAAAACCTGTATGATTCTTGGATTTAATGTACAACATATGTTCCAGATGAACGTACATTCTGCCACAAAACTTCCTCTGGGGCACCAACAAATTTTTTCTGTGTGTGTTTGTTTCTAAAAATATTTGTCATCTGTATAGACTCAGTGTGATGTCGTTGGTTTGGGAGAGTTTTTTTTTGTTGTTGGTTTTTTTTGTTTTTTTTCTTTTGTTCAACTTTTTAAATGGGATATGAAGTTCTTCTTTTCTTTTACTTACTGGGACTTGTCTTACTCTAATTTCTTAGTAGATTTACCTATATGATGTCATAAACTTCTCTGGCCAGATCAAATGTCTCCATTCTAAACATGCTTCTGGCTCTAGTTGCTTATGGTGCAAATTGAAATGTATGAACAGCACTTTGTGGGCAAGCTTTCATAGCTCCTTCATCTGCATTTTGCCTGGCACTAGCCATCACTGTTAATTTATTTTGTAGTGATCGTACAACAGAGTGCACTACATGAAATGAAATTTCAGTATCATAGCTGTATCTCTGCCTTTCCGAGCAGTCACTTTCCACTTGGCTTTCCAGGGAGGCAGAAAGAGTATTTTTACTTCCAGTCAATCAAAAAATTCATTCCACAGCTAAATGGACATTATGAATGGGTTGGTAGGGATTAATTATCCTACCCATTTTTTTCTTTTAGACTAGGGGAAGGGGAATTGCTAAATATCCTTCATTCTGGATTAGTGGATCTGAGGGTGGAGAAATATTTATTTCTTCTTTGGACACAGCTGTCTTGACTGGTAAGGCAGATAAACCTGTCAGTCTAGATTGGTTGACACCAGTAACTTAAATTTGTGGAAGAGAAATAACTGTTTGGGGTTTGGTGGTGTTTTTGTTTTTCTCAGGTCGTTCAAGCCCTCAGATAGATCATTTGAGAAGGAGCCCCACCATGGAACAAGCAGTACAGACAGCTTCAGCCCACTTGCCTGCTCCAGCACCAGTTGGGAAGAGGAGTCCTGTACCAGCCAGACCTTTGGTCTCTGCTAGCCAAAAATCGTTAGAGAATCAGGAGCACAGACGAGGTAGCTTGGGATAGTTTTCATATGACTTATTTCTTTCATACACATATGAAGTGCTCTTTTTAAGGGTAGCATGTAGGAATTTTCCTGCCGTCCATTACTAGTAGACTGGCTGGCAGAGACCTGGATTATATATATTTATTTTTAAAGTCAAGCGTACATTCTAAAATTACCTTTTTTTTTTTTTTTTTTTTTTTTTTTTCCCTGTGAGTTAAACTTGTGGTATACTTTTATAGGTTTGGATTTTTTTAAAATCTGAACTATATAATTTATACAAAAGTATGATCAAAAATACCTAATTAGATAAACAATTTTTTTATTTCCAACTTCAGCTGAAGCACACAAGGTTTCAAGATCAGAAAATGAACTCAGAAATGAAAACAAACGACAAATTGGTAAATCTTGTTTTGAGAAATAGCTATAATTGTTTTCAGAATTCATTAAGTTTTTTAAAAGTCTGCAAAAATGCAGCTTTGTGTATACTTTGCAAAATGCTAGGACTTTCTGTAACGTCCAGAAATGTTGCAATTCAGATTACGGTGATAAAGAATTTATGTATTTAGGATGCTTTCACGTAGTTGTTTCTAGTGGATAATCATAAGTTTACATTGGGTCAGAATAATACAAGCACAAAAAGTCAGCATTAAAGAGAAAAATCTCTTCTAGTTGCTCTGTATTAAGCAATTTGAATAAAAATGCAAAACCAAGCAGTATTCATGGATTTATAAGCACAATAGCATGAAATAAAACCTGTTAACTTTCTACAAAAATACTTGCTTGAAGAGCCACTAACATTTTAACACTTCTGAACGTTTTTAATGACTTCAAGAAAGTCTTACAGTACCCAAGTTTAGGACTACAACACTTTCTGTGTTACTGCTGTAATTATTTTAAGTGAGTTGACAAATTACAAGCTGCTCTGACAGGACTTTTAACAGCACAAGTGCAGCAAGAGGATGCACGAAGTCCCAACCTGTTACCCCAGGAATTAAAAAACAAAACAAAACAAAAAAATCCTACCCAAAAAACCAACTACCTGCACCACCCTGGAAGACGAAACAAACCGCAAAACAAAACCAAACAGAATATCCCTCTTTTCAGTTCCAGGTGGACCTTCAGCACGGAGAGGCCGTGGGGGTCACAGAGGGGGCCGAGGAAGATTTGGTATTAGGAGGGATGGTCCAATGAAGTTTGAGAAGGACTTTGATTTTGAAAGTGCAAATGCACAATTCAACAAGGAGGAAATCGATAGAGAATTTCATAATAAACTTAAACTAAAAGGTAAACCAATTTTTGCTTTTAGATTTGAGCATGGAAAAACTGTGTCTTGTTTTAATCCTACCCTGGAGAACAATTTTTAAAAGGCATATCCTACTAAGTCTTGTTTGCAGTCGTTAAAGGGAAAAAAAAATAAAATCAATGAACAAGTAAACTGGGATCATCTGTTTAATTAAATACTTGGGTCAATATTTGAGTTTTGAAGGAATTTTAACTAGCAAATATTATACATCGTGTGCTAACAGCTCTCTTGGTTAAAAGTGCAGATTACTTGAGCAGAAATTCCAGTGGTTCTAAGTTTACTTTTGGGTTCTGGAAAAGATGCAACAAATGAAAACATGTATTCTATGTTTCCAATTGTTAATAGACCAAAAGCAATCACAAAAACCTGAGTTTGGCATTAGAACTTTGCTGGAGGATGCATGAGAGTTTCAATTTAAGAAAGTTTCTGGCATTTTTTTGCTTTTACAGTCTTCCAAATAAGCACAGGAGTGGTTTGAATCCATACTGCCAGCACTTCTGTTTTGTTTTCTAGCAGACTTCTGTTTTAATTACCTCATTCTCTTGTGACCAGCCACCTGTTCATTACACTGCTGCTACTATTTTTGGACAAAATTGTTACAGGTTAAAATAGGGAGCTCCCTATTTCAGTAAATGATTGGCTAAAAGCTGAGAAACAAAAGGTAGGAATAAATGGTCAGATTTCAGGATAGAGAAAAAACACCAGTGAAGTCCCCATAGGCTTTGTTCTTTGGCGGTTGCCTGTTTTTCGGGATCATTTTTAAATGAGTTGATGGATGGTTTGCTGTTGATACCAGTTTTTTTTCAGAATGGTAAAGAGGAAAGGTAAAGCTGACTGTGAAGAGACATAGAAATATTTTGAGGCAGAGTGACAATTTTGATGTCTCTGTTGTGGAAAGGTTGAGCTGATTATCTGAAGTTTATGCACAGTATCCTGAGATTTAAGCTGTAAGCATTGAGATGTTAAGATCGTAATAGCTAGTTCTGATGAACCATCAGCTTTTCCAGTACCAGTCAAAGCAGTAAGGTGAACTTCAGGCATTATTAGGAAAGAAATATATCATAAAGTCAGTTCATGGCATAATACTTTGAATGCAGGCCCTGCATCTCAAAGGAGATAACGGCAGAGCCAGAAGACAAAGGAGGAGGACAATGGGAATGAGCAAAAACATGAAATGGCTTTTATGAGGAATGACTGAGTAGAGGCTTTTAAATCTGGAAAGGAGGCAGCAAGGGGGTTAGAAATAGATGGTTATTGAATAGGTTCTACCACAGGTCTTTTTGTTAAATAAACCCACAGACAATATAGAGGATATCAAACCTCCAGACAGCAGCAGCAAAACATCCTAATTTATGTAAAAATATTTGACTTTCACATTAAATTTTGGAGGGGTTTTTGTATTTTTGAGCATTCATTATAATTTCTGTCTGTCTGTGAATAAGTCAACAGTGCTGTTTTGTTTAGTATGATGGTCTGGAAGGCTTCTGTTTACTTTTATTTTCTAGAAGATAAACTTGAGAAACCAGAGAAGCCTGTAAATGGAGAAGACAAAGGTGACTCAGGTGTCGATACCCAAAATAGCGAAGGGAATGCAGATGAGGAAGATCCACTTGGACCCAACTGCTACTATGACAAAACCAAATCCTTCTTTGATAACATCTCCTGTGATGACAATAGGTATGGCCTGCAAGGGGAAGCTTGTTAGTCTGCTTAATACATGTTTATGTCAGAAGGTAATGTCAGCGCTACCCATTACAATCAGCTCTGAATCAAAAGTGAGTACAGCTTATTTCCACATACAGTGGGCAAAAATAAAATGGGAGTATGAAGCACAAAATTTCTTTGTGGGCAAGTGCAGTACATTAATAGGAAGACATTTGAAGTGTTGGTTTAGAATCATACTTCTAGAACTTTGTGTACATAGTCTAAAATCTCCTTTCCAGATTTAGCAAAGTGGGTTTTTTCTTTTGTTTGCTGCTAAATTACTGCTTTAGTTGAATTGATTATGACTGTGCTTTCGTAATGGTTTTTAAGTAGATGACGTAACTATCTTTGCCAATAGTGTTTGAATGGGAAGATAGCATTTCAGAAAAACAAAAGCTGCTTCTTTTTTTTTCCTTTTTTTTTTTTTTTTTTTTTTTTTTTTATTTTTTTAATTAAACAAGATGATGTGAATTGCTGACCTATTTTGGATTACGGGAGTGGGGATGATTGTTTTGTTGTACTGACAGCTAGGTGAAGTGACATCTGAAACTGCAAACTCTTCCTTTCTGTTTCTTGTTTTAACTTGCAGAGAGCTTTTATTTATTTTATTATATGAAGCTGTTTGCAGAGGATACAGGCTGTATCCTTCTATGGGAAACTTAAGTAATTAATGATACTGTGACATCCCTTTTCAAGTTAAATGAATTGTGGCAGACACCTAGATTCTTGCAGAAGGGATAATGTGGAGATTTATGATGTGGTTAATACACCATGTTACATTTCATGGGCTTTCTGGTGATTTTAACTAAGCTGGGCAATCTCCCTCTGTGTTTTAAAACAATCCTTGCTCCTTTTGTGTGGCAGAGAACGGCGACCCACCTGGGCTGAGGAAAGAAGATTAAATGCTGAGACCTTTGGAATACCACTGCGTCCCAATCGTGGCCGCGGAGGGTACAGAGGCAGAGGGAGTATTGGCTTCCGAGGTGGAAGAGGACGAGGAGGTGGAAGAGGTGGCTTCACGGCTCCCCGAGGATTTCGTGGTGGATTCAGAGGAGGTCGTGGAGGCAGGGAGTTTGCTGACTTTGAATATAGGGTAAAATATATTTAATCTTACTATGATGTGATCCACTGTTCTTGGAAACGAATGGTAAAAAAAACCTACTGCTTTTAGATTTGATGTTGAACTAGAATTTCTTGAATAGAATTTTGCAGGTACTCTGAGCTATTTAATTGAAAGTCCATTAATGCTGAAACTTTAGTTACGTAGCATTGTTTTACTGTCAACATCAACCAAAACTAAAAGCTGCCTTTCTTCACGTGTCCTAAATATTTGTTCTGTAGGTGAAAGGTGGGAAGTAAAAGTTCTGCAGACTGAATACAAGTTTTAAAAATGTGAATTGCAAGCATTTTTCTAAGCAATATTGTAAAATGTAGAGATTGAGAGGGAGTAATTTAATTTGCTTCTAGTGTGCAACAGACTTTTTGAATTCTTTGTGAATGAGTTGGCACAAAGCCTATAGACTTCTAAGATCCTATAGAATCCCGAAAATAGAGTAATTAAAGTTACTGAAGCGTAGCAATGACCTTTTGCAAAAAGAAGATAAAAAATATATTTGAGTTCTGTGAGGTCCTATTTCACACTTCTGTGTTTTTAAACTAAACTTTATGTAGTTACATCCAGTAGCTGTTGGGAAAGCAAAGGCAGGATTGACTTTTTTTGGCCAGTAATACAGTAAAAAGGAGCTGTGGGAGATAGAGCATAAAAGCTTCAAAAACCCTTTTCCATTCCATAGAGAAGGTGTTTTTAAAACATGAACGTAAGTACTACTACTTTATTTAAATAGGAGTGAAGCTTAAGCTTCCTTTAAGCGTTATGCAAAAGCGACCAAGTAAACCTGCTAACTGATGTAACCTGAGGTTTAAACATGCTTTCGTAATCACATAAGTGAAGAAATAGTAATTTCTTCTGCGAGAGCTGTGATAGCTAAAAAGCAGAATCTTCCTTTACAGTATCGTTATGCAATTTGTTGCTTTTACAACACTATTAAGACATCCATTTCTCTATTTCCTATTGAAGATCTTGAATTATTCTTCTTACCAGCCAGTGGTATCTCAGGGGCACTTTTTTTTTTAAAGGTCATTGATTATACAGATTATGTAAATCAGCAGAGCTCCGTTGCTTGCAAAACTAAAATCTGCTCAGTGCAAGCCATTTTTCTGGACATTAAGTGTATATATTCAACTTGAACATGAGCTTGTTAAGGAACAGAAAGGATACTGGCATACTACTAAGAATTAGTAACAAATACATTTAACCAGATTGTTGCAAGTAAATGTAGGCTTTTACAATTCTGACTGGGACAGAAGAACTATTTCTAGTAGTTTACTGCTTGAGCAGTTAAGAGTTTTGCAACACAAAATCTTTGTTTTCTGTTTTAAATATTTTTTTTAAAAGAGGGGGACAGGCTTTTCTATTCACAGATTTCTGACTGTCCCTCAGTTATTTTGCAACAGTTAGTCCTGTGATTTAAAGAATTTTTTTGTTAGCTGAGCATGAATTGAAATGAAGGGGAGATCAAAGATGTGCATTTCTGAATGAAATAATTCCACAGCCTTCCAGATAGGTAGGAGGCAGTGTAAAGGCTGAGGGTTTGTGCCACACCTGGTCAAAGTGACAAGCTGCTGTGGTGTGTGCCAGGCTGAGGGTGTTCTGACCAGATGCGAACCTGGTCGCATGGGGAGGTCTCTTTCCTTATTGCAGATGGCGGGGAGTAGCCATCACAGTGCATCTTCTCCCAGTGCTGCTGCCCAGATTAATTTGTGGCTTTTGTTTTGCAAAATTAATTTTAATATTCTGCTGTTGTTCCCTCTAGAAAGACAACAAAGTTGCTGCATAGTCTACAAGAAAGCTGAAACCGGGTGAACGTCTAGATCTTCTTGATCCAGATAATTAGTTTCAATCTCTGCAAAGAATGAAGTTAATTTGCTGTACACTTGTCACCAGCACTGGGATTTAACTATTTAATTTCAAAGGGGTGTAATGCAGTTACTTTTGAAAAATGGCCATCTTTGAAAACAGTGAGCATTAAATATATTTGAGACAGAAGGATGAGTAATTTCTTATGTATAGTTAATTATAAAGCAGTACTTCGATGGAGTTTAAGTATTTTTTCATCACTGAAAGGATTTTTCTTATTACTAAACTGTATTTGATAATTGCTTCGAGTTGTAAGGACAATTGTATGCAGAAGGCCGTCGATACTGTGAGCGTTTTGATCCACTGAAGGTTGTTTTTTGGAAATCCTGTAATATCCCTTTTGAGATAGTTGTACTTCTATCAAGTAGGGTGCTGGACAGTAGAGAACTTGCTTTGTCAGTCAGATATGTACACACAGTAAATACTGTTTCTTAGGCAAAGGAAACTTTTTTTATATAGTTGTAAAATTCCATTATATCCCATTGCCAAAGAAACATTACGAACTTTGTATAGCTGTATAAAAAGCAACTAATTTTTTAAAGAATAAACATTTTTAAGTCGGCAAACATACTGTCTTATTGCAAAAGCTGATATGCTGAAGAACACTGAATTAGTTGGGTTTTTTCTTTAGCAGCTTTTCAGGCTTAAATGTTTGATTTTATATTTGGGCTAAAATGAAGATTTGAAAATGTTCTTCCATTACATGAAACTGGATACACTCTTCGCTTCTCTAGTAGGAATTTGATTTTGTAGTTTCTGGCATATCACAGGATTTGACCAAATTAAGGAGATATTTTCAAATAAGGAGAAAATAAATTTTCATATGTCAAAACTTGCAATTAATTTTACTTAGTGATAAATATTAACTTTTTAAAATAATGGACCAGGCACACGAGTTTGTAATTCTCCTGGGATGCCTGGGACAAAAGTACGTCTCCATTTGTCAATTCTTGAAATGTTAACTTTGTTGTAATACCTGTAGGCATAAGCAATTTAAAGAATTCTTAGTGTTTGAAGTTGTTTGCATTTTGATAGACCATAGCTTGGAGACATTAAGACTCTGGTTCTAAGACCGTGAAGTCACAAATGACATAGTATGGACTTTTTGCCAATTCTGAATGACTAGTTACAACTTTTTGATATGCTGAAATAGAAACCTGGTCATTTGTGTCTGTATGTGTATATGAAGGCCACAGGAATAAAGGGATCCAAAGATTAAAACATTTTGATCTAATTTGCTGGGTTTTTTTTTTTTCTTTATTTTCTGTTCAAAATGTTCAGTGGTGATAAAGATGTGGAAAACTGCACTGTTGGAAAATTGGAATATTTAAAAGTGGTTGATAGAATCTTAATTTTATAACTTTTGTATAGCACTACAAGGAAGTATTTTGTAATTGGTTTCCTTATTAAGGTCAAATATTTGGCACCTGTAGAAGTTAGGTGATATGGTTTAGCAATGTTTTTTGCATGTTCACCCCCCGCCTTTCGGGAGGCGCGAATCATGGCTCTGCGCGCCCGCGGCGGCTTCGCCGTACTGCACCCCGCGAGGGGCCGGGCGCTGTACGGACCGCGGGGGGCTTTGTCCCCCGGCGGGGGCCTGGGCGGGGGGGCCCTGTGCCCGGGAAGCAGCGGCGTGGCTCCACGGAAGTGAGGGTTTGTCTTTTTTTTTTTTATTTTTTGTTTTATGTTAAACCAGAATAAACTGTTCAATACCATCCGGCTGTGCACAGTTTTTCCTCCGGGCGGAGCGGCCGGGAGGCCCCGCCCCCCGCGCGAGCGGCCCCTGGGAGCCAATGGGAGCCGGCGGGGGCATTGGTTCCCGTCAGCCCTGGCGCGGGGTGGGGGCGGTGGCGGCGCCATGTCGGTGGCGTTCGTGCCGGAGCGGCTGCGGGGGAAGGCGGAGGTGAACCAGGAGACGCTGCAGCGGGTGAGCGCGGGCGGGACGGGCGGCCCCGGCCCCGGCCCGGGCCCTCCCGGCTCGGCTGAGGTAGAGCCGGCCGCGGCGGGGGGCGGCGGGCGCGGGGCGGGCGGTGACGGCGCGCTCCTGTGCCGCAGTTGCTGGAGGAGAACGACCAGCTGATCCGGTGCATCGTGGAGTACCAGAGCAAGGGCCGGGCCACGGACTGTGTGCAGTAAGTGAGCGGGGCGCGGCCGGCAGCGGGGGGGGACAGGCACCCGGCCCGGCCCGGCCCGGCCGCTCGCTGCCTCCTCCGGGCCACCCCGGGAGGGCCCCGGGTTCCCCGCGGAGCGAGGCGCGGTTCCTGCTCTGCGGAGCGTTCCTGCCCCTGCCGTGAGGGAGACAGTGCGGCTGTACTTAAACAGGCTTCCCAGAAACTCCCTGTAAAGCAGAAATGCCACTGTATAGAATAAATTTGGTGCCTGCTCCTTTTTGTTAGGGTTTTTGTTGAAAACCAGCTCTGCTGGGCAGGTTTCCTTTCCGCCAGTGTGGGTGAGACTGCGGCCGCTCCGCCGCTGCGGGCCGGGCTGCCGGACGGGCTGAGCGGGGGCCGAGCCCGGGCGCCTGCTGGCTGCGTGTCCCGGCCAGCCCGGCCGCGGAGCTCCGTCAGCTCCGCCCCTGAGCTGCTCTCTTGCAGTGCCCCTGTTCAGCATCGACCACACAGAGATCTTAACGCGCGTGTTCTGTCAATCAGAGTTGGTAAGTAGAAGGTACTTGGTCAGAGTGCAGTGTACTGGGCCTTGGAACAGAAATAAGGAGATATATATAGGTGTTTGCCCAGAAATGTTTAAAAATTCTTTTTAGTTTGCTGTTTCTAACAGCAAATATCAATCAGATTACAAAAGCGACTAGTGTGAGTAGTTTGCTAGAAAAGACCACATTTCCCAGATAATGTGTTTCTTCCTCTCATAGGTACCAGCACATCCTGCATAGGAACCTCATTTATTTAGCGACAATTGCTGACGCAACACCACCCAGCACACAGAAGACTGCAGACTGACTGCGCGTACCTGGACACGAGCAGTGATGCTTTAAGAATCTGTAAAAATATAGTTTAGAGTCACACTTTGAGAGCTGAGAAGGGGTGGTCTTGAAAGCCAGGTAAAAAGAAGTTATCCATACTTTCATTTTCACAATGTGACTGTAGTTTTTGATATCATTATTAGGCTAGTTTTTTCCCCATTAGCGTAAGCTAAATTTAAAGGTGATAATTATTTAGCACATCTTTTTCCCCCTGAAAATCTCTGTGGTAGTGTACTTCTGAGAATAGGCTGGTTGTCAGGACAGTGCTACCAGAGATGCCTTTGGAGGACTCCTGCAGTCTCACTGAAGCAGAGACTGTTGCATGCTGAAGGCTGTGTAATAATAGGTTAAGAAATCAACTAGGAAACTTCTCTCTACCTCCAGCATGACAAAGTTGGTCATACGTTGCCATATGTATTAGCAGTCAACTGTTTTGTATCTTGTATCGTAGGAATGTGCTTAATAAGCTAAAGATGTTCTTTGTAAATTACAGTATATTCTGGCTTAATGTAACATGTTAACGAAAGAGCAGCTCAGTGATTTAGTGAAATAGAAATGTTGACTTTTAGGGAAGACAGGACTTGCATAACTCAGAGGGATTAAGGTCAAGGGAGAAATCCAGCCTTTATTTCAGTGAGAGAAGGCTGTTTGCCCCAGTTGTGTCAGGACTTTTCCTTCTTTGCTTGAAATGCTCTGTACTGCAGACTCTGTAAACAAGTAAACTCTTGCATAATCAAAATGGATTCATATGCTTCCTGGGTATTTGTCAGCATTTATGGTCAGAAAGCGCACTTGCACACTCTGGATAGTGCATTTCAGTGGCTTGATTAACAGAAGCTAAACGAATAGCCCTGGTAAGAGTTCTGTTGGGGGTGGGGGGGGTGTAGAGTTTACTTTTCACTCACTATCATAAAAATTATTTACTCTGTAATTGCTAAAACCAAATTACTTGAATTTTTAGCAATAGTCATCTGCGCAACTTGTTCAAAGACAGTGCTAAGGCATTTTCTGTATCATGTTCTTCAGTGCAATCTACTTGAGAAATTGCTTTAAAGATGCTTCAGATTGTACAGTGCATAAAGTTCCATTTTATGAGTCAGTAAGTAGGCAGTTGACAATTTTCAAACTCTTAAATAATCCCATGTTAATGCAGTAAGATCTCTGTTTACAAACCAAAGTTACAGTTTAAGGTGCTGCTTATTTTCAGCAAGGTGCATATTTTGAACAAGTATGACCTATTAAATGTGTATCTTTAATAAAGCAAATAGTTTACTTTTACAGAAGCTTTAAAATACAAAATGTACAGTTCCAGTTCAGAAGCATTAGCTATTCACAAGAAGCACTGCAATAAGGGTAAGTTAACTAAGCACCAAACCCTTGCACTTGGCAGTGTAAGTGAAGTTTAATGGCAAGACTCATTTGCCAAGTGCAACAGTTCTTAAAATTACCAGTGTTCAGAACAATCGGAAGCAAAGGACAGAGTAGCACCTACGTGGTCAAAATGCAGACAAACTTTGTTTTCGCAATTCACTTCTGTAGGTCCAGAAACTTGCCAGCATTTGTAATTATGAACAGACTGCAAAAACTACAGTAATATTTTGGCACTTGTTAGAAAAAGTTCAAAATTAAGTGTTTTCATTAACTTCCATTTTGGTCTTAGTATGAATAACCAGTAAGTACAACCAAATTTAGGATTTAATATTAGATCTAAATGACAGGATTTAGGAAACTCAAAACCATTCATCAAGTTAAGTAACCACTAACATTTTCAGCAGAGGGTTTTCAAAATTATAGTAGTACAGACCATTAACAATTTACAGACAGAAGCCACACTGATTGTGCAAAGCACATTACTGTAAAAAGTCTATGTACAGCAAACAAATCTTTGTAAACATGGTAAGTATGAAGTTTCAGAAAACATGGTGACAATATCATAAATACAGGCAACATTGGCATCAACAGCACAAAAGGTAACAACCTGGGCCTGCAAATACAGCCCGTCACCATACAAACAAAAAGGTGGATGGGTTTTAAATACCCACATGTTTAATAGTTTTAGTGTTGTGTATACTTTTTATTTATATATATATATAATGTATTTATTTTTTTGGTATCTTTAGATATAGATGTACTTAGTTTGTAAAAACAAAAAACAACAAATGTGCTTTATCTTCATTGAAAAATTATGTAGTTAGAACTAATAACCCATTTTACTAGTAGTTAACGTATTAGAATGATATGACTTAAGAAAAATACAAAAATAAGATTAATACTGTCAAAACTCTTATACCAGAAAATATTGTGGTTTTTAGACTCTTTCAAAGATGAAATATGAAAATTTAAATAAGCTCTAACTATATAAAGAATCTTCTGTAATCTCAATTAATATACAGTGGGATAGCTATACATATATTTACCATTGTTCTTCAATTTTTAAGCACCAGTCACTCTCCCGGATCCACTTTGGTTGGAAGATTATTCCTAATTCCACAGGTTCACTTAATGGCACATATTGACTGCAAATAATTACTTTATCTCCTTAAAAAAAATAATGTTCTTTTAACTAACTGCTACCCCACATTTCAGTTTAGTATCTTCTGAGCCAGCTCACAATTTTTAATCAACTGTAGCATCTGAAATAAGACTTTAAATACATGCAAGTAGTCTTTTAGGCTATACTTTCACACACTTAAGGAGCACTGTGTGGATAATGCCTTTGGCCAGATGAAGCAGTAAGAAATGGTTTATTTATCTGAAAACCAGTGTCATATTATCCACACAGATGCCACCTACTTTAAGCAGCTCAGAGAACGTTTGTGACACAAGGTTGAGTGGTTCTGCTGATCTTTACTTAGAGTAAGGAAACTACCACAAAACTTGATTTGCAACTGTTTCTGCAACAGTTTCATAATGAACTCACTCCTGTGGCACACACAGAGCTGCTCTTGCACTTAATTTAAAAAAAAGCTGCCCACAGGCCATTTATGGAGAATACAAAGGCTTTACAGCTTGTCCGTTATAAATTTAATCACAAACAGTGTTGAGCAAAGTGACCGCTATATATTTGCTTCAACATATTTACTGTGTTTCAGTAAGATGTTTAACTATAAATCTATATGAAAAAATAGCTATAAAATACAGTGTTTCTTGTATGGTAGTCCTTCAGCAGTTCTTAAAAAAAAAAAAAAAAAAAAAGGTTTTGAAAGTAAAGGCAATATACACATTTTTAAAAGCATTTCTACATCACAGTTTTGGGCTGTTTCACGTACATTTAACAAACATATCAGCCATATTTGCTCAGCACTGTCCATCAGAATTGAAGAGTTTGTATCTCTCACCCAAACGCCTCAGTTACACATTTAATGAGATAAACAGGGTATAGCCAGTACACAACTGTGAAACAAGGTATACGTCATTCACGTTTGGCCCTGTGCTGCACTTCCCAAAATGAAAAGCAGTTAGTACTGATGCAGGTAAGATGCTCTGCGTTCGTGCTTTACTGGAAAAGATTTAAAGCCCTTATTCATCTGTTTGTGCTGGGAAGCCTGCTGTGATTGCTGCTGCGCGTAGGCAAAGTTGGAGGAAATTCCCGCTCCCGGAGCGCAGTCGTTGGCTGCCGCCCACACAGGCGACTGCAGGATCTGCATGGTGTCGCTCCACTGGCTGCTCATGGGATACAGAGATGTACTCTGGCTGGGTAGCGTGTTTGTGACAGAGGACGTGTGCTGCCAGGGTGCCTTCGGAGGCCAAGTTTTGGTTTTATTATCCTGTGAAAACAAAGTTAGTTGGTTTGGGGGTTGGGTTTTTTGTTTGTTTTTGTTTTAATACCACACACATATTTTTTGAGACAATACTTAACACATCATCTTATCCGCTCCTTAAGACTTTTTCAGAAGATTAGTTTATGTCTGAAAGCAGAACTGATGTATATAGCATCACAGAACAGCGTTGGAAGGGACCTTGAAAGGTCATATAGCACACTCCATTCTTAAAGTACCTGCCTATTGGAAAAACTTTTTATTTACTTGAGCACATTTGCTTGACACACAGTAGCCCCACTCTAAGTCAAAATCCCTGTAAGACAGGTAATCATAGATCTGGGGATACTTTAGTTTTCTCTGCACAGACGATTAAAATTGACTGTGTTGCCTCTTAGCTTGACTTGAAATCTTTGGTTTTGTGATAATTTCTGCTACAAGGGAAAAAGTTAAGTGACTTCCAATTTCAATATTTAAACTTGGTAACTTTGATAAAACCATCTAGCACTACCTGAGTGGAAATGATTTGGGTTTTGGCTCAGGTAAGCAATCTGGAGATACAGATGCTATTCTAGTTGTTTTCCTACTGTAAGCTACCCCAAAATGCAAGCAGGAGACAGGACTAGACACAGCCCCTTTCAGCTTACCTGATTACGGTCATCGGCTGCAGAAAGAAGAGGTGGTGATGGCAGCGTACTAGGTTCCTGCTCTCCGCTGCTGTGTTTTCTACCCAAGAAAGAGAGACACCCACATTAATCTGCCACTGGCATACACCATTCTGTGGTTTAGTCTGTCATATTTAACAGCCTAGAACGTGTGCTGTCATTTCATCTTGTTTCATTTATTTTTGCTCAGTACAGGCAAAAGCAGCAATGCAGAAAGAAACTGGCCACCGGGTACTGTCAAGGCCTGACAGTGCAGTGGTTCTTTGAGTTTCAGCAACACACACATTTTTTGAAGATGGGCTAGTCTTTTGCCCACTTTGAAGAAGTCTTCTCAAAACTGCCTTTTTTTCTTCTGTTATCTGCTCTTGTTTGGATTTTTTTTAAAAACTATCTTTTCTGAAATAACTTTACAGACAAGACAAAGAAAGAGTTGAGCAAGTGAAACATCTGCTGAAGCACAGTGACTTCACTGGGGAAAAATGTTACACCTTTGGTCTAAATTTGTGACCTAATACTTAGTATCAAAGAGAAGTCCTTGCCAACAGGTACATTTTGGAAGGTTTTTGTTTTGGGGTTTTATGGGAGTGGGGGTTGAGGTGGGTAGGTTTAGATTAAAGCAAAATCTTTTATCCTTTCATCCTTAATTAAAAAAAAAAAGAGAGAGAGACAGATCTCTATCCCCATGCTCCAATCATGAGGCCCCCATAGGTAAGCAGTCCTTTGCAGGTCAGCGTTAGCACGCTCAACCCTTTTGCCTTCTCCTACTGTACAGTTTTAGCTATGGGATTTTGTCAGGCCTTTGCTTGTAGAGCTTTCTTCTTTCTGAAAGTCACATAAGACAGTAGTACTGCTACTTCAGCTTAAATTTTTATTTAACGAGGCACACATTTTGGAAACTTCCTTCTACTATTCTCTTCAGAAAACTACATAAAGCACAGCTGCTGTTCTTCTTGCTCTGTGATCAATCTCTGGATATCTGGGGGCTTGGCAGATTTAATTCACCTAATAGAAGTTTATTGTGTTTTCCTTCCCTGCTTCTTTTTTTTAAAAAATACATAATTACTACTACTTTTTCTGTGACTGTTTATTAGATAACTCTTCCATTAATTTCAATTTAGCATTTATTGAAGGTCAATTCATGTCCTCTCTATATAATATAAAGTCTTGGTAGGTGTAAAGGTTCAGACAACAGCTCCTCTTTTGGTCAATTCCTTTCAATCTACTTGCCTTAGTCTCATTATTTTCAACTCCAGTATACTTCTTTTCTGGTAACACATATAAAAATAACTACCCAGGTAAAATATGCAGGAAAATGGTAGTACATCCTCTGACTTTTATCCTGGCACCAAAAAGCAGACAGACAGTCCTGTATCTAAATGTATTGGCTCTGAATTATTCTGTGATCTAAACAGAAACAGAGTATTTGGCCACAGAACTTATTTTATTTTTAGAAAAGGCTCTGAAAAGTCGTTGGAGAGAATGATCCCAGATTGGAACTGGGTTGGAATTCATTCTTCACCTTGTGCCTTTCTCTTAACTATCCTCTGCTATGGAATCACTGAGGTTCCAAAGATACCAAGCTTCCAGCCCTCTGGAAAAGGAGAAAGCAACTGTTGTAATTCACACCTGTACTTTCAAGTGGATGGTTCATAGTTGAAAATCCTGGCTTAGTTTTTAAGTTACCAAGCTAATTTATGAATGCAATTAAGCCTCCTTTTCATATTATCAGAAATAAAGGACAGCAGTGGTAGACAAGGTGAGACAAAAGTCTACACAACATTATCAGCAGTATTTTTTCAGTGTCATGAAGTTGCAGTACAAGCTAGAAGACAGGAATCATCAAAACACACAAGATTAGGGGGCTGACAAAGCTGCAGTGAAGGACAGTTTAGAAAATCAGTTCAAAGATGACCACTAAGGCCTCAGAAGTTCGGAAAGCAGTGGCATCCAAATTAGATTATCTCAGAAGTTGGGAAGCAGCAGATCTTTTCTAGACATACTGAATTTCAGCTATCAGCTGGCTATTTGCACAGATGCTAACTTGTATAAGGAGACAGCTACTAATATAACTCAGTTTGGGAATCCATGGCATTGAAGTCGGATGCGCTACACGTTGATCCATATCATCCGTGCAGTACACAAACTGGCGTTCATATAACCATTGAATCAGCAGGAATCTCCTTTGTGTGGCTACTCAAGTGAAATTATCAGAAAAAGAAGAATCTTGTGCAGTGGTATGCATTTCTGTTTATTTTGCTCACCTTCTCTGCTTCACAGCAGCAACAAGGTCTGGCCCTGAGAACATGGAGAACAAGCTGTCTCCATTAGCTGAGGAGGTCTCATCGCTTGAGCTGGCAGAGTCTCCTTGAGTACCAGACCAGCTATTTGTCACGTCACTGCAAGGCAAAAAGCTGCATTAGTCCTTGTATTTATAGAGCCTGGTCCAGACCGTATGCCCCAGTTAGTGATGCTGAATCTTTGTCACAGGTGATACCTCAGAGCACAAACAAATGTCAATACTTTGTAAAATGTACCAGTAATACAAACACTCCCACTTACTTAATTCTGAGTGATCACATCAACTGCTTTGCCTGTTACAGTCACTTTATATATATCTTACTAAAATAATTACATCAATTTTATAAATTAAAAGTGCCTCTCAGGAAGAAGAAAGAAATGATTCTTCATTTGACTTTTTCATTGCAAAACTGAGCTAGAACACATACTTGTCCTACTGGTTAAGCAAGCTTAAGAATCACAGTTATTACATTATGGACAAATGGACAGAGGATCTTGAAACACATTCCTGTAATAAGCAGTTACTATTTAGAAGAGATTAAAAACTACTAATGTACTTGCTGTAAGGTGCGTGCCTTATAGTAGTAAGATTAAGTGGCTAAAATCTGGAAAGCTGAATTCAGTCAGACACTGCAACTTTGATAGCATCACTTCATCGAAACCTGGTCTTAAAGGTTTTCAAAACACAGAAAGAAAACCATTCTGAACGAATCTGTGCTATAAATTCCTCATTTCCTCTGTTTGAGTCAAAGTCAGTATACGTCCCACTCTAAAGACATCAAAAGTGTGGGTGCTCCAGTATCAGCAAGGCAGGAAGGGCTCAGATTTCTCACTCCTGACATAATGAAGTGCAGCTTTCAGAGATGCAGCAGCAACTGGAAAGAACACCCAGTGTCCCCACATTCTGCCAAGTCTGTGTGTAAAAAAGACCCATACACAATAAAAACATGCGGCCTGTCCAATCTCTTACCCTTCTGTAAAATACTCGGGAAAGGGCCAGGTTTTATGAGGATCATCAGGAAGAAGCCAGTTGCTGTGTGTGTTGCTTGGGCGACGGACATGCTGTGCTTGCCTTTTTTGTTGCATAGCCTGGTTTACTCCAGCAACATAGCGGGCAAATTCTGGATCAGAGCCAACTGAAGAAAAGAAACCAAGAAGTCAGTTGCTGACATTCAGCTATTTCTACTGCAATTATCCCCCTCATTTAATCTTTTAGGCTTGACCATACCCCAACAACAGAAAGTAATTCCCTCACTGACAGTAAGTGCCAGACAACAGACAGACAACATGTCTTTCATGGAGAAGCAAAGAACACTGAACGGGAAGCGTTTTAAAGAAGTAGATGTGCAGCATCCATACATGGTGGGTAATAATTCTCACATGGAAGTACACCTGCCCCTTGCACTCCATCAGGGAAATAGTATCTGTCACTACGATCATGTCTATACACCGACAGGTCCAATATCCAGTCAGCAGACACCGACAGAACTAAAGCCTGTACGTTTATCCACGCTCAGAGAAAAAGAACATATCAATTACTACAGCTGATTCCAGATTGCAACATGATTTCCAGCTATGCTGTGATCTTGCTTACTTGGAGAAATCAGAATGTTTGATCATACTAGAACATACAGCTCAGAAACTGCCTACTCCCTGCAAAGACTGGACAACAATTTTGAAATCATTCTGATCCCGACCTGCAAAATATAGATTCATATTTAAGAAATAAATAAGAATAATATTCATATTTACAGAAAAAAAAAAGCAGTAATTCTTAAAAATAAAAATTCTTCCATTATTGAAGTGTTTTAAGTGTCTCAAGCATCTGGTAAGTGATAAGCATGATCTCGAGTAGACATAGCAAAACCTTAATCTAGAAGTGTTTTAAATGCTCAATTGATGAGAGCAAATAATTCATATATTAAGAAGAACACTGTTAACGAGTCAGTGTAATTGAGTTTCCACAGCTTCTGTTTCTTTTTGCTCTTTTTGGTGTTGTTTTCTCTCTCTCTTTTTTTTTTTTTGAGGGAAAACTTTGTAGTCTGACTGGATTTATGGAAAGTGTCTAGACTACCTGCATACTAATTGCAGTATGAAGTACAGAGCTGCTGGCCTCAATTTTAAATTAGGAGTGAAGACTGAAGAACATCCAACAAGCATGCACAGCTTGGAAAGCAGAAATCAGTCTTTCATGTGATAGCTTCCCTATATTCCCTTCAGCATTTAGAAGAAAAAAGTTACCTCGTTTTCACTTGCTGCATTCTCAGAAAAGTGCTCCACAATGTTTTGTTGGAAGCAAATTACAATGACAATGAAGAAAATAAATTTGTTTTTATACATTCTTTAGTATATAAGCAAGGGCCACAGCTATCTGACAGCTGTACAGAAACAAAATATTTCCACTGACACTTGTTCTCTGACAAATATCTTTATTTAAGATGAGGCTGGAAGCTAGACAGATCCTCAGATCTAAGGACAGAGTCTAGATAGATTCTGAAGGGCATGCAAGTTTTTTTTCCTGTAGATAATATTAAGTGTTAAATTCTGTTATATTCAAAACAGCAACCTGTGTTGGTTTTTACCTCAATAAAAACATATCAGGTAAACAGCTTTTTATCAGATATGTTTTTTACTTTATTCTTTCACATCTTTGAAAATCATTCAGAAGATCTGGAGGTATCAGCATTCTTTCATCAAGTTCTTACAGATGATAAAAGGACTGCAAAATACATTTTTGGTAGCTAGTTAAGCCTTTGACAATAAAAGCCATCAATTTTATAAATTCTTAATTAGCAGATGCGCACCTGAAAAGAGACATAATTTTCAGGCTCTAAAAATATTTATCAAAAAAGTAATGCCATTTATTTCAAATGACAAATGTACAAAGTCCCAAGAAAGTCTGGAAATGAAAGAGCGTTTTGTGTTTTAAAGCTTTCTGTACCACGCTAACTAGAGCTTGAATTGAAAAGTCCTACATCGCAGTTCAACCTGCCAAGTATATGAAAAAGTTATCTTTCCAATGGAAAAATCTATTTGATTGGAAGGGGTTTTTTTTTTTGTTTGGTTTTGGTTTTTTTAAGCCCCAGATCTGTGGAAAAGACTGTTTACTTATCACTTCACCTGAAAAAACACGTAGCTTAATCCACAAAGCACCATTTATCAACTTGGATAAGTCACCTTTTCAGAGTATCGCTTTCAAAGTCCCTGATGTTCATCAGATCAAATGCAACAAACCAAGTAGCTTTGTGCAGATCGAAAGGAAAATGCTACAGAGACATAAGGCATTCACAGTGCTAAAAATGCCAGTCCTTTGTGTACAGGCTCCCCCCCCCCATCCATGTAATTGGTGCTTGCTGGAAATAACATAATCCTTCCTAAAAGGTTGTGATAAACCTTATGCATATACCATAAGTATATTTAAATAAGATTATGCTAGTTCAGACTTACAATCATTAAGAAGCATTTAATAACGTATTTTTAGAACTATTTTTGCCTTATAAACTCCACTAATTTATCAAGTAAGTTGACAAAATAACTATAAAAATCATGACTGAAATGAGCTGGTTTCTGAGACGCCTACGCAGTTCTAACACACACGCGTGTGCAAATGAGCGTAGGAAATGGATTCATGGTTTGATAAAAGGTTTTCCTGTTCTAGTGCTGCCTCCCTCCAGGCAGTTTTCATAAATGCATACTACACAGTTTCTGTAGCTATGTTCCAGGCCAACAGAAATTATATTTACAAGATAGTAGATCTGTAAGTTGTTCTCAGTACTACTATCAGAAGAATTCATTAATCTCCTCTTAGACTCTACAGTCAGTTTCCTAGTCTTTCACTATTTGCTTATGGCTGTAAAACTTCATCACACTTCATCTTTGACAATAATCCCTCTACGTTTGCAATTTTTTTGGCAATTCAAACATCTGGCAAACCACATGGCACTTGCTCTTCAGTGTTTAATCTTTCAGCATCCATGGTTTTCACTGCGGGAACAGCTGTAGAACACAAATCAGTATGACTCCCATTTTGCACAGTAATGGAGGGGAAATGCAGGAAGGATCATTTTGGGAAGAGGTAAAATACGCAAGTTCAGGACTTTGGTTTTAAACAATTTTACAAATTAACAATAGGAGGAACATAACCTGCAAGTATTTATTTCAGTACTTTGATGTGGTCCATATAGGAAAGGTCAGAACTACTACAACTGGGACAAGAAACAAGGAATTTGTTCCCATTCTTATTTATTAATACAAGTTGCTTGTGCTTTAGTTCCCCTCTGTTAAAAAAGAAAAAAGGCACACATATAAATACCTGCTTGGCTTTGTAAGCACACTAGCATCTGGTGGACAGCAGTAGGAAGTGACAGTTATTGCTAGCAATACTTAACAATATTCTTTGTAAAAGGACCCTTATTAAAAAACATAATAAAGGAAAAGACACACACCTGCAGGGTCAAAAGGCAGGATTTCTCCCAGCATCCCAAACACTCCATCAGTTTGGTCACGATTTGGCCACGTGTTGTTTCTAGGTCCTTGCGGTTTCTGTCCTAACATCTCTGACATCATATTGTCCATGTAGCTGCTCACAAGACCCAAGCTGTACAAATCAGAGCTTAAATCCGAAAAACCAGGATTGTTCCACTGGTTTATGTGAGACAATCCAGCTCCAACAGCTTGGGCTGGCTGCTGTGAAGAATTAGTCAGCCATTTGGCAGGTACACGTTGCTGTGGTCCAATAGGTTGAAGCAAGTGTTGGTAATACTGCATTTGCTGCTGCTGCTGCTTTTGTGACTGTTGTTGCTGTGACAAGCCTTGCTGAGAAGGATGTAGTGGTGTGTGAGAGACAGATTGCGGTTGCTGTTGTACTGTTCCTGATTTTTGTTCTGCTGCTGTAGAGGATGCAACAGAGTTCCTTCTTTTCACCATTGGAGAAGTCTGCTGGGATTTGCCCATGTTAAAACCAGACAAGAAATCTATAACATCTTGCATTTCTTGATCAGTTGGTAAATTCATACCTTTGTCATCCTTGCCATCATCCAGTTTGAAGAAGTTGTCCCGTCTTTCAACTAGAAACCCATTCACTAACTGATTATTTGTGCTCTGAATTGACTGCAGTGGATCTGTGGTCCTAGGAAAATTACCGATGTTCAAAATGCTTTGTAACCGTGCATCTATGTTGGTGGGCAATTTAGCTTTCTCCTCTGAGTTGGAACTTATGAAGACATTTTTGGAAGGTGTACTGGGGATCGAATAACTTCCAGTATTACTTGTACTGGTGCAGGAGGTTTTTTTTGTAAACCGTGAAGTCAGTTTTGAGAATGTCTTTTGTAGACCACCTGAAGATTTGCTTCCATTTCCGGATGGCATGTCAACTTGATTCCCAAAGTCTGATATTTCACGCTGTAACTGGATCTGAATACAAGGCAAAGCTTGCTCCCTGCATCAACAAAAACACCTATATCAAACCACTTAATACATAACTGAGTTTGTACCTTTTAGGAAAAAAAATAAATCTGTATTTGGGTAATAACTAGTGGAAGAATCAAAACCAGATTGCCAAGTTCATTGGCTACTTCTTACGGTAGCAATGCAAATTATTACTAGTACTTGCAATAGCATGAACTACTTTTAATTTCTAAAGAAATTTAATTGTGCTTCAAGACCTAAATGGATTCTAATTTAATATAAACCAAGTATTTTTGTAAGAGAGAAAAATACTTTTGCACACTCAAGATAAGCTGCTTGTTTGCTTTCAAGACGACTGCTGTATCTCTGTATGTACTCACACTGTACCTATGCAGATCACGAATTTCTTGCCCTCAGTCTGACTACTGCTTTCCTAATGAGCTGGTACTATCAAATTCCTTGGCACAGACCTTCCAACAATGATGGCTTTGTTCAAACTAGGACAGTAGAGCACGAGGCTCAAGAGGAGATGTACCTTCCTTCCTTCCACCGGTGTATGTCAAACACAGCAGTATAGAGCACGTCTACTAATCCCAGAGTCTTTTCTGGATCCAGGCTCCTCTGTAGCAAAGACATTGTTGCTGGATCTTCTTTCAGACACCTGTAATCATGAAGTTTAACTTAAAAATCAAAATTTTTATTTTTTACATTAAATAATTTTACCATACTCATCAGATAATAAAAGGCCAATTGAGGCACTGCTACTACTACAGAGGAGCAACTATTAAAGGCAGTGTAAGGTGTGAATGCCTGAGGGTTCCCAAAGACTACGCCTGCAGCCCCAGTTTCTTTCTACTGGTGAATATACAACTCATCTAACTGTAAAATTAAGAGTTATATAATTTATTTTTAAATCATGATTACTTATTAGCTCTTCAGCTGAACAGACATAATTCAGGCGCTGAGGTAAGAAATAACAAATACGCAAAGACCATTTCTGGAAAATGGCAAGTCAACAAACTTGACACAAAACACTAGCGTATGGCTGCACGCTGAGTCCAGCGCTAAGAACCTGCAGCCTGAGAGACTCCCTGTGGAAAATGATTCAGCATATCCAACAGTCTGGGGAAGATTCTACTGAGCTGTGAAGATGCAGGACCGGTGAATTTCCCTCATTAATGGCACAGAATTATGACCGAATTTGAGGTGAAATCAGAATAACTTAAATCTAAATATTAGCACATTTGTCAAGTGCTTAACGAGCCTTTCCAGCAGCGGGGAGCGAAGAGGCACTCCCACCGTGTGTCAGCAGGCGGAGCTCTTCCAGAGCGCACAAAGCCTGCCTCTAACCACTCCGCATTCTTTTAGTTCTTTCATAATAGAGCAATTTACATAAAGAGAGCAGAGCAGTGCCAGTTTATACTGTATAGCTGAATTAAAGATGTAGTCGGGTAAACAGACTCTCAGTTGACTCGTACGTCTGGACACACCATGGGTACCATTGGTAACAGGCTATCATCGCGCTACGGTTCAGACGAATGAACTGTCTTGTACTGAAATTCCTAGCGCTCTCTCCAAAGTAAGAGAGAAAGGAAGTGTTCAAATCATTGTTTCAAAAGGGAAGAAATCCTCACCTAAGCTGCAGATTAATCCTACCATTCTTTCCTAGGCAGTCAGCTAAACTGGTAGAAGTGTCTCTTGGACCACAAAGTTCTGCAGTCCATGACAGCGCTTAAAGGACAGCTCAGTGAAGAAAGAGCAAAGCTCTCACATTAGTTCCTGGCCTTCCCGAGGTAACAGCTGTGAGGACCTGCTGTGGGGCAGCATAACAGGAACACTATTAGATTATTTATTTTTTAAAGCCTTCTCTTTCATCAAGCTTTTACTTTTTCTCTAGAAGTACGTTTGGGTGCCCCAGCACTGTCTCTCTCCTGTTGCTCCCAGGAGAGGCAGCAGCAGTACAAAGACAGTTACACTACGACTGTCAGGCTGTCAGGAACGGCGGTATTCAAACAGTTCCAGTCAAAGGAACTGAAGGAAGACAGGCCCCAATTGCATTGTATTCTCTTTTCCATTTGTACTGCAATATTTTTCCCTACATATTCCAGACACAGCTATCAGCATACTCTGTAATACAGTATTTTTATTTACCAAGTTGATGGAACTTGCACCACAATCCTGGATCCTTCTAAACTTATCTGAGGAGCATAGGCTTCTTTATTTTCAATCTGTGCTGTGTCCACAACCACCTAGCAAATAAAATGAAAATAAAAAGGGAAATTATTTTAAGAATTAATTCTAGTTATTTTATCTATTTATTTATTTTCAGGTTAGTTGTATTTTATCACCTCTGTAATTAAGTCTCACCTCCCTGCCATGCTATAGGTGCAAAAAATAACCAGGAAAAAAAAAAAAAAAAAAAAATATAAAATGATTACTTTGAAACAGTAGTCTGTATCTCAAGGACTTAATTCTTCTGAATTAAAACTGTAGTCATGCATCACTACGTAGTTACCTACTGCTTTCCCTAACAGCTGGTATTTATCAATAGCTTTGTATAACAGCACTTAACATTGGAGAGGTTTGGCACTATTACTACTTTAATGGCTCCCAAACACCTATTTATGAAAATACTTTAGAAAATTTAACTGCAGTGCACGGTATGATAGACAAGTAGTATTTAGTCTGAAACTCTTCACATAGCTCACAATTCTTACCACCCCTTCCCCTCCTTTTAAGGTTATAAAATTCCACACCAACACTTCTCTGTTCTACTTAATAGGGCTGTACTATTATTAATTCCTAATTATATAAAGAAAAGAAAAGTGATGTTCAATTTGTTGAATTCTGAGCCTTCTGTAAGACACCAAGAAGATATATGGAAGATGAAAGTTCTGAAAATTAACCTTCTGTCATGAACCTTTCTTTTTATGGAACAGGGAAGGAATGGATTCCCTTCAGCTTCATTTAAACTTTAATACCAGTGATGGTAAGTTCCATATTTGGTTCGTGCTTTCTGTTGTTGTCCAGTCTGCATGGGTTGGCCTTTTTGATCATTTCCATAATTTCCTATTTTGGTCATGCTGAACCAGCAGCTTTTTGGCAGCAGTCAGCAATTCTTGCTTCAGTGACTAGCAGATTAGCTGTACCATTTATCCTTGAAATGGCAAAAGTCCTCCGGTATAAATAAGCCTCAAGGGATATTACTGGCTTTTTTTGCAATCATCCTACACTGGTTCTACTTCTAACTGGTGCCTACTACTGGTTATGAAGAAATGTGAAATATGAGAGCCTCTTCTCTCTCGTTTTAACAAAACGATCCAATGACATTTGAACACAGCTATTTCCCACCTCTTAGATATTTTAGCATAAGGCCTTCGTTTTCCTCCAGTTGACTTTAAGCATTTGCCTGAGTTTATTCAAACTTGTAAAACACAGCTAAGCACAGTGACAAATGCCAAATGCCATGCTATTATCCACTCATTAAAATACCTCTCATTTAATAACAGGGCAACTCCATTACTTTTCTCCTTGTATTTGTATCATTTTATTGTACTTCGGCAATCTGCGATTCAGCTATATTGCAATTATAAGTGAGATAAGAAGAGATGAACTTAGGAGTGATAGTTCTCAGCTCTCAAGAAAAATACTGTCTGCATCTCAGACCTGTAAGTCAGAACTGAAATTCTGATTTGAGCAGACCTAGATCAGCTTCTGGTAGTGGTGCATTGCAGTGCTCACGGTCTGGGTTTGTTGGGGGTGTTCACACACCCTCAATCAAGCTTTCTTCCATTTAAAAAAAGTTTAACATTTCTCAACATTCAGAGTTACGACATCTGGGATTTAAACATTTCTAGGAGATTTAGTGCTTCTGAAATGCATGTTAGTTTTTGCTACAGAAAGTTCTATTAGCACAAAAAAGGGTGGGCAGAGATTGTTAAACCTTCTCTTAATGACTTTGCATGAGGCCAATTCAAAGTTTTATTTCCACTCATCCTCTGAATTCAACTATTTCAATACATGTTACTTTTGTTCAAACACAGATTATTCAGCTGACCCAAATCTGAAAATACAACTCTTAATATATATGCTAAGGTAAAAAATTGCACTTATAAAAGTTATTTCTTACGTTAAAAAACTAAAGCCTAAAATAATCAAATTAAGTCACATCTCATTGCGCTTTCCACTCTTAATGAGTTTCTTCTTAAAAGGCACATGGCAAGACAGGCTAAAGCTAGTGAGACTGCCAAGTAATGGTCTCTCTTAAATTTGGCATTCAAATGGCAACTTTATACACTACTCTGAACTAATGCATACACTTTAGTTTCTAAAAGCACTAAACCAGAGACTACGTAATATTGTCCCATGATTCGTTTATCTGAGTTCTACACAAAATAAACTTAAAATAAACACATTCTCCCTCCCTGCCTGGTAGGTGCTTAGAGGATAGCTTCCTGTGCATCAGACATCTATTGTTCTTGTTTTACAGGTGTTTCCTCTCTCATCTCCACCCAAAGAATGCTTTAAAGAAGGAAATTACAATTTCTCATCATTGCATGAGGCTACGTACAAGCATAAGTGAATTGTGTAAAAAATTACAGCACATGGTTCATAAAGAAAAACCTCAACCCTCACACCCTTCCAAACTGTAACAAATCAAAGTGAGAATGAATGAAGGAGAGAATGCTCACAAGTATTTTGTCATGAGCATAGCTCATTACTGTGTCTTTGAAGACAGAAACCTCCTACTTTCAGAACCAGAGGTTCATGCAAAAATCTTTGCAGACGTTCATGATTCAACACAAGTACTATTCCTTACATCAGCACTGTCATCTGGGAGTATGTATAAGTAAGTTTTATGCTGACAACTCTCCAAATGTTATAATAGACCTGAGGAATATCAGTGCTTTAATTACCAGCAGGTCTAACTAGTTACGTCTAGACTGGGGGACACCAGGAGATTTCCAGACTCCTGAGTCCAAATGTGCCTTGGGCCACTCCCCAAACCTCCTTAGGGCAGGACTTGGGCGTGCACAACTCAAACCCCCTGGAAAGGAAATGGTAGGAGGTGCAGCACCCTCCAAGGCATTCTTCATCCAGACGCTCAGGAGCCGAGAACTCCTCCCGCGTTGCTGCACACTCCCACAGAGCTGCTGAGAAACAGTTTCTTTCTTGGCCCCATTTCCTGTACGTTGCTGCTGACTCCCAGCTCCCTACCATGAACTATGGCAGGTGAAAACACAAATCTACTTAACCATATCCTTCTTTCTAGCTCTTCTTGTATTTCTTAATATTTAATACACATTTTCCTTGAGAACACCTAAGCAGATCAATCCTACTGTTCCACTGTTGCTTTCTCTCTCTGCAGAGACACCACCTTCTTATGCCTCCCTGGAAGACTTCCTCATACAAAGTGGTTGATGCACTACCGTCTCCTGTCCTCAAATCCCCGTACCACAGGGAAGTAAGGACTGACAGCACGTGCACTGCTGTTGGCATTGATGGCCCGTCCCTCTGATTTTAGGCCTTCTTTTCATGTAAGAAGTCAGCTGAATTCCAATATGATTTGAACCTACTTCTCTAACAGATGTTTAATATTAAGGGAATAGTATCAAAGGAATGCTAAAGTAGAAATATCTGACAAATTTATTACTTTGTCATTCACCATTACTGGAGAACCTATTAACAGTACCAAAAACATACAGCATATGGTTTAATCAACTAGGAGAGAAGATCAAAGTCACTTAATCAGCTCCGTGATTTGTTTGAAAAGTGTCGTATTTACAAAGTATGTAGCAATATGGATCTTTTAATCAGAAATTACAGTTAGTTACAAAGTCCCGATGGCCTGCCATCACCTTGAACAAAGAATCAGAATATGAATCAACAAGAACCAGTTAGCTCACTGTAGGTTAAAGATGATTCAAAAAATATGTGACAGAAACTATCATAGGCTATGGTGTACCATACGCTTGCATTTCCTTCCTGTCTTACTGCATTCTTGCCCCCATTTTATTTATCCAGTCAAATGAATTAGTTATGGGAGCACAAATGCATTTTCTTATTAAGAGTATGTTCCCAGTATCTGTTTTTAGCAACTGTTTAGACACTGTAAAATCCATCAATTTTGTTTCTGAAGAACACATACGTCTACAGCAAGGTATTTATTTGTGCTGTCCTCTGTTGGAGACGTCAGGCAGCGTCACTTGGTGTAGAGGACTTCCTGGTTTATGTTGGGCAGGAAACCCAGCTTCCATACAAAGCAGAGAGGAAACGAAAAAATGGCAGTTTTTTAAAACTAAATCTGAGAGAAGGGGGGAGGAAGTGTTTCTTTTTAACACTGTCATCTATAGATTTGAAAAATCTTTCTATTTCACTACGAACTAGAAGTTTCTTTTCTTGTGTTCTCTCTAATAACAGAGACTACAAAGCACGCAGTACATTCTCCTGGTCCTGTCAACTACAGATCCCATCTACAAACTTGCATTCTGCAAGGATACATTTTGGTCATAAATCAAGTTAGCTGCAGCATTAAAAATGGAGAAACACAAAGTAAGACACCGGAAATTAATTTTCAAACTCTTTAAAATCTCTGTTTTATCTTCAGGATGTTTAATTAGCCCTTTTTTTGCTTAGCCTATTCATAGTCACTTACCAGTCCAGCTTGGCCAAATAACAATTGTACAGCAGTTTTGCAGGCTCCTCGCCAAGTGGAAGGGCAAACCTGATTTAGTACTTCAGTAACAGGAGAGTCATCCCGTGGTGTAAGTCCATTATGGCATCCAGCTTCCTTAATCAACTGCAGCATTGTGTGCTAGAAAAAAAAACAAAAAAAAACACCACCATCAAAACTTTGGCATACTCAATGTACGATTCAGAAATGTTAACACCAATGCTCCCACAGGTATTTAGCACTGTTCTACATGTTTTTCAAACAATAATAATGTCTGTTACCTCTGAACAGTCTTGTATAACTAGAAGAGCTCAACTGCAGAACAGAAATACAGATTACTACCTCTGCTATTTGGAACACAATACTCCAAAATCACAAACAGTATTTTTGCTTATACTCTTGCAAGCCCCTTTAATTAAAACTACAAAAAGCATGGCAAAGACAACAAAAAAAGCATCATTTTGAGCTGTGGATGGTTTCAACTCTTTCAGGACCAAGAAACTGGGCTTATTAAAAGAAAAAAAAAAAAAAAAAGTGAAAAGGCGGATTAAAATTGCCCAAATTCCTTCTGACTTGACATCTTTTCCATTCCATTATACTGAAAATACAACTAACTTCTCCACAATTTTGAATTATTTTTTAAGAAATGGATTAAGTTTGTAAGAAGATGTTAAAATGAGCTTTGTTACAAAATATTTTTTTAAAGTACCTCCCTTAGCACTAGGCTGGGCCAGACTTATTTTGGCACCTAAGAAGATAGAAACTCAAGTGCATCATCACCTGGCTGGGGTATCTGTAAGGGCTCACTCTCCTCTGCACTTCCTGATACCTAATCCACCTATTTTCAAAAAGATCACAGAAGCTTCATTACCTCCTAGACTTCTATGCTTCTCTCAGACTGGACGGAATCTGCCCAGGTGGTTAAAACGTTATCAGAGGCAAGTGTGGACCTACAATGTTATCAGCATCTAGTTTCCACAGGAAGTCAGGCTAAAAATACACACTTTCAAATGCAAGTTTGGCACTGAACTTCTATTGCAATTGTTCTCTGAATTTTAAGGAGTTCTACTGTTTGGTTTTTTTTTTTTTTCCTTTTTTTCTCCACTTCTGTAGTTAGATTCAGGGTTACTACCGTTTTCAGCTTCAGGTTTTCTGCTGCAGACTCATTAAAGGATATTCCTTTCAGAAAATGCGATCCTATCTGAACAGGTACAGTGGGCAGTTCACACTGAATTGGCTGAGGTGGAGTCTGTCTCCTTCCTGTTTGCTGGGCTTCAGCTTCACTGCAACAGCCCTGAAATACAAAAGAACAGATCAACCAGAAGAAACGGAGACAGCAGAAAATCCTAATGCGAGTCAATTTTTTTTAATAGTTATTTTCAAGGTAAGGAGGGATGAAAGAGAACAGGTTTAGCAGATCCTACCTGAAGACTTGCTTCAATAGCTTTTGGGTTCAAGTGGAAGCCAGCCTTCATTGCATATTCACAATGGCCTAAACTCTCCAAAGCCGCTTTGTAAGCCTGACGTGAAACAAGAAGTTGAGACAGAACAGGCGTATCAGCAAGCAAGCACGCATGCGTACATATGTGTATCCATGTGTCTGGATACAGGTGTAAGAATTGTTACATGGCTTTACTCTACTCAGTTCTATGGCGTACACACAATTATCATACAATATTCCAATACTGTCATTCTCAAATACCTCATGGCTGCCTGCCGTACGTATTTCTACACTAACATACTCCTTCCCTGTTTCATTCCTTGGCGCTCTGACTCTGCTACATGCACACGGAAGCAGCAGACTTTGAAGACTCACCTGCAAAGCACTGTCAATTTTCATGTTTAGCTCTTTGAGCTGATGTTCGGGGATTGCCACACTCTGTGAGCAGAAAAGTTGCTGAACTTCAATTCCTGCCAAACATCCATCACAGCCTCTTTCTCGCAGTCGAGATGTGGCCTGTAATGTCAAATTAAAATCCAAGGTAAAGAGGTTCAATATTAAACCAGGTCAAGCTTAATTAAATTAAAAAAAAATAATAAAAAACCCACAGAGTTTAAAACATTATAAAGGAGATGAGAAGCAGCAGCTGGCGGAAAGGATCTGGAGGAGATTATTTATTCTAACTTATTAAACCTCTACTGGTACTTTGAAAGTACAAATCTCCCGTAATTTGTATGGCATGTAGGTGTTGGCTAGCAACTTAATTCAACATTGTTTGCTGTTACTATTTCAGCTCCCTCTCAGGACTACGGATCCTGTTACACAGGCCACATGACGACTGTGGTTACCAGAGGAGGGACTGAAAACTTCAACGTAAGGGTATTACTTGACACAGAAACAGAAGATAGATTTAATCATGTGTACAAACACGCCGGTGTACATAAGGAGATACATAAGGGTGATTACTGTAGTGCAATTTGAGAAGAGCCACACAAGACTAAGATCAACTTAGCAAGAGAATAGGTTTATGTAATATGATTTTGAATGAGCCAATATCGAGTTTTAACTGTAAAATATTGCAGTACTGAGCAGAGAGAAACAAATAGAAACCTACTCTCTCAACTGCATTTAAGGCCTCAGACACAGCTTATTTTTCAGTCTAGGAAGGAGTCTTGCTCTACAGCAGGATGTCCAAACTGGGGATTTTTGATACTACAGCCAATGGACAGACACATAGCTCACCTGGTCAACACATACAAAATTACAGCATTTTCCAAGTGAACAATCTTAAAAAGGAAAAATAGCTTTGAGTTACTGACAAAGTATCATCTTAAACTTTGTTCTGAAACAGCAATATATTCTCCTGCCAAAGAGGCTGTTTTTATATAGAAATAATGGATTGCCTTCCACTCCACAAAGTAAAAATTTGGAGAGATTTCAGTATTTCAAATCTCCCTTCTGTCACAATGGTTTGTCTATTAGCCTATCTACAATCATGAGAGAGAAAGATTTTTTCTTTATAGAGCACAGATTTTTCTTATGTTATCCTAAACCCCCACACAGTTACTTCAGATCAGTTAAGTCAGTCAATCATAAAAATTGTGAAGCTTCTTCTATTGCTACTCTGGAAGTAGGGAGAATCTATTTTTCTCTTCTCCTCCCCACATATGTTTAATAAAGGATTTATTAGCGCAATACTTGGACTAAACTCTATTTAAAAATACAGGTTTTATTAACAGACATAGCTGAAGTAGGCTGTTAAGGAGGTAAAAAAGGAAGTTAAGGTCTCAGATTCTGCAAACCCAAGTTTAATTTTAACAACATTTTACACAAACTTGATAGCAATTGCAGGGCATTTCTAGAAATTATAACACAGTTTTAAGGAACTAAGCATATTAAACATAATATTAACTATTTTTATGCAAAAGGAGTAAAGCTATACCAGAATTAGACCTGTTATGCTTTTCTATAATATACCTAAAGCATTCCCAAATCCTTTTTGTATCCAGTGAAACAAATTTATACTGCAATAAAAATTACAAATACTTCCTGTGCATTCATAGTTCTAAAGAAAACTCGTTTGCTTTCATATACCTTGCTGATGTTAGTTGATAAATGGAAACCTTGACAAGATTTCCAGTCAAGATGATTAGCATGCTTGTGTGGGCTGCCAAATTAGCCTTCCAAAGCACATGCTCCAAGTTCCTTGAATTTAAGGAAACCACACACTCTGTGTTTGAATCCATTTTGATGTCTGTCTGCAGACTTCCATAGTGCAAGGGAAAGCGGGAAAGCAGAAAAGCTCATAAAACTAATTTTCTTTGTAAAGTACTTTTTTCCAGCAGGAAAAGTAAAGATTCCACAGATGGCAAGTGTTTGTGAAAATACAAGTCCACAGAGCAGTACATTTAAGTAATATGATTAACATTCCACTAATTGATGGATTAAGCAACATCAAGCTTAACAGCATGAAGACAAAAGCGTTAATATTTTTAAGCATAAAATAGAATTCATGCTTGAAATTTAAGAGAAAGATATTATCTAAATTATTTTTCATTGAGATTTTGCTGGTTTTGCAAAGGCTTATTGTATGTTGTTTTTTAAAATTCCCTCTGTCTGCCAAACTACACTTGAACATTGTTAATTCATTACTAACGACAAAAAGCTGTTTCCACTGTTTGTGCACACCTTATGTACAAACATATCACACAGAAAGCTTTACACAGGGCAAAGATAGTATAATCACCATATAAGTAAATCAAGTTTGAGCATATGAAGTTAACTGCACCATGTTCCCCCCTTCAAACATAGCATGTCTTCAAAATCAGAGATTTTCTTCCTTTAGTAAGGCATCCAGCCTGAATTCAGGTTTCACTAAATGTAACTGTCACTCGACTAAATATAACATCACTACAGCAAGACCTCCATACCTCTGCTGCTCCTCTCCATGATCTTATTGCATCTTCTAGCTCACTTGTGGGGCTTAAATTTGAGGCTCCAGCCCCACTAATGTTCTTTCTCTCCTGAGCTACAGCTTCAGCAAAGCAAGAGTGTGCCACTGGCTGGACCTTCTGCAAAGCTTGTGACAGGAACTGAAAGTGGACCTGCATCACTGTCAAGAAACACCGCCCAAGTACCTGCAAAAAAAAAACAAAACACACAAATGTTTCAAGCAAATAGAAGATCTCATGGAAGTTCTCCTTCTTCCTTCTTGTTCAGTGTCTGGGGTAAGGAACCAAGTTAACCTCAGATCTTTTTTTTTAATAAAATAACACTTCAGATAAGTAACACATGGAACAGTGAGTGAGTATTGGTTTCTGTGAATTAAGGGGAGATCAGACTGATCCCACTCAAGTTATGGTTATTTGAAGAATGAAAAGATTGTTAAATTCCCTAGCAATATCAAGCACACGAAACTAAACAAAAATGGAAGTAGCATATATCCCTGCTCCTTGCAGGGGGGTTGGACTGGATGTCCTTTAAAGGTCCCTTCCAACCCAAACCATTCTGTGATTCTATGATATTATCACAAGCACATAGTCAATAGCAAAACCCACTTGCACATAGATGTAGCTAAATTTATGCTAAAACACCTAAACAAAAAAAAAAAAACCTGAATAATTTTAAAATATTATCATAAAAATCAGAAAAGTTCAATCCAGCAGTTTATCTTCCAAGCAGAGAAGTAACCAGTAAACATCAGAAACACTTTGCCACATAATACAGTGGCAACATGGTCCCATTTTTAGAATAGAATAGCGACTGCAGAATACACACACAAAGTTGCAGCCCTGTCACTTGCATTGTCTGACAGGAACTGCTAACGCGGGCACAAATCTCTTCAGAATATTTCACCGAAATGGGTCATGCAATACTCACTTGGAAAGCCTGAGGAAAGGCAGGGAAGCAAAGGGCTGCTGGTCCCTCCCCATACTCGTGCCGGGGAAGGGGTGCCCACCTCTGCCAGCCGGAGCTGGGCTCCGTGTCCTGGACCTCTGTCCCCTGTGCGTTGCCATCCCCCGTTTATCTCCCTCTCATACCAATGCAAAGGAGAATTTTGACCGAAGACAGACATATGCCTTAATTACTACAAGCAAAACAAAACCAGTCACACAAACTGACTCTTCAGGTGCAGCCACCACACGTGGAAGAAGCAGGATAGCAACCATGCAGAAGGACAACCTGGAGAGCAAAGCAGCGCGAACAGGAGCGCTCCATCTACCTTCGGGGCCACGCTCTCCTAAGCGGAGAAAAGCTTACAACAAAGCGTAACTGGAATACAGCAAAGAATCAAGTACTTTCCAAGTTACTGCAGGAAGTATTTAAAAGCTATTCAAAGTGTTTTGTTTCTTTCAAGGAGTTTGTCACACAAAGTGGTTTAAAATGCGTATTTGGCTTTGATTTATTAAAAAAAGACTCAAATTCCATTTTAGGAATAATTCGTAAAATACACAGATAACGTACAAAACCATGGTGTCTTGGAGCAAATAAATCATGTGGCTTATTTTCAGCTACATTCTTCTGGAACAAAAATATTCAGACACAATGATCTTACTGGCAAGACTCGGCAGTCACACGAACAGTTATATGCATTAACTATCTACTTCAGAAGAACCAGTGGTGGCAATGCTTTTTTCCATTGCATCTGGACTCCTTTTGACATTCCATTCTGCTTCAATCACTTCCTTTCTTTGTACAAGGCAGAAAATTAAACATTTTTGGTACTTTGACTGACCTCTGAAAGTGGAGTTTGCCTTATTAAAAGAAGGCACTCAGCAAATGATAAAATGAATAAAACCCCAACTTTCCTGGCTACAAGATTAGAAAGATTTATAACAAAACTGCGGGAAAAGACAACTGGCGATCTGAGTATGTCTGTGTACAAAGAACGCAGTTCTCGGGGGAAGAAGAAACTAGGACTCATTAGGAATTTCAAGCCGATTAAGTTTCAAAGAATATTTAAGGTACAGAGGTTGAAGTTTCCCCTGCCTGGGAATAATGCTCAAAATAAACAAATGATTTAGTTTTTAAGTGGCAGCACACATTCCTAGTATAATTTACAATGTTAAACAGTAAAGATAAATAGTAACATCTGCTTTACTGAACTTTTATTTTGTTTGAAAAATAACCTACTTCAGTCTTCTGCAAAAAAATTGGTAAGGATGGTTTTTAACTGCTGGAGGATTTTTGCACTGTTAAACGCTCACTGCAGATGCCAAACTCAATTTGCTTTAGAGTTCATTTCTTTAAGATGTTCTTCCAAGGAGGTGGAAGTGTCTTAACTGTGGGAAAGAAGTACAACTGCCACCAGTTTAACAAGTATAGCCAGAGTTGGCCAGTAATTACCAAAGTGTGTAAAGCCATATACTAAATATCTGTTGCAAAATCTGCAGAAAAATGTTCGCATATAGATGCATTTTTTCCCACAGTTGGAGACACCACCGTCTCTTTTTCGAGTTTCTTTTTCCCTACTTAACCCACGCAGAAGAGCTGACCCTCCTGTTTTAGACCATAATGAGAAAAAAATAAAACCTAGAGACTATGCAGTAATCAAAGATGAACTGGAATCATCACAGGTGTCAACTACTAAGTTTGTTTTGGTAGTGGTGGTGTTTTCTTAATCATTTATATTGCATATGCAATGAGGTCTTCAGCTTGCAAATTTTTTTTTCCCAAGAAATACAGCTCTAGCTCCTTGACCTGCCTAACCCGTTACCAGGTAGGACAGCTCTGTCTCAGCAGCTGAATAACCTTACCTAAGGGAATCCGTCTTCCCATTTCGGCAGTTGGAAGCAATGGGACTTTCTGGGAAGGTCTCACTTCAGACTCCTTGTCTCTGGGACAGGTGATGAGTTTAATCAAACTAGTTACACACAAACAGGAGCATCAGGTGGAGATGCGGTGTTAGGTTACTCTGTCCCATTTTATCCTTCTACTGGGGGCAAACAAGCAACTTTGGAATATTTTGCAGACAAAGTGCATACATAGAATTGCCAGATTCGCCAGATTTCACTGCTAAACAGTGATGCCATGCCTTTTTTTTTTTTTTTTATTTCCCTAAACAAACAAAACCCTCAAAAAACCAAAACACCACAACATGCTTATTCAGTGGTTTCCTACTACCCTCATTTCCCTTAACAGAGTTCTTAATGGCTTTGGTAACAATAAGCCCTGAGCACAACTGGTCTACCCACCAAAGAGCTAAGATTAAAATAGCAATATAATGAAATTAACAATGAGGTATGACTCAAACTGGTGTACCAGATTATGAGATAACCCCCTTTCCCACATATTACTGAGGGTGGGCAGAATATTATTCATTTCTACTATGTAGCAATGCCCTGCAGTTCGGAAGAGCGATCTCACGACCAAAACACCTCCAAGGGAAGGCTCGATCCTGCTCACTGAGTTACCTACAAGATAAACTAGATTCCAGGAGAAGTTGCACATTTACATCTGCAGTATTAGGAGACACAGGTAACTGAACAGATTAATTTCTGCTAACAGTCAAACTAAAAGCCCAGTAGGGATAATCTGATACTGACAGCTACTAAAAAGCTAACTATCACTTAGTAAAAAAAAACCACAAAACAAAAGAACAAAACCCCCACATTTCAGTGTTAAGCATTTTAAAAATAAAAAGTAAAAATTAAGACGCAATACAAAATATTTCTAAAGACAATGTTAGCAGATCAGAGAGCAGACCTTGAAATTACAGACCAAAACAAGTGTACAATGTCATTCCAGCAAGCCATCACATTTTCTACTGATCTGAAACAGCTTTTTGCTGCTAAGCATTCCTCAACTAAGAAAGGTCTGAAGCCAATTCCTGCAAATCACAGGGAAGACAGTAATTTAAAAATAATATTTAAATTGGGCTTTAAAACGTTTGCTAAGGAAAGCCTACATTTTATATTTACTCAGACATTTTTGTCCCACAAGCTTCTCGTTCAAAAATCTTCAGTTATTTTATACACATAAAAGCCAAAAATTATATCTATTTAATACAAAACAGAGCATCCAAGTAAATATCATGTGCCCATTCCTGCTTTCCTTTTGTTTAGGAAGGCAACATGCACATCTCTGTCCTTACTACCACTTTTAAGACATACACAACCTCTGCGTGACTAAAACAAGATTCATCCTTTGTATTTTGCAGTGCTAAGGTTACCGCAAAGCTTCACAAAAGATGAGGAAATATACAAACTTTTTTCCAGTTCTAATTCCCCCCCCCCAGGATTTCCCTTAACGATTTTACTAACAGAAGTACAGTTTTATTGCATTCTTCCAGCTTACAGAACTTTAACAGCAGATCTAGTAAACTTAACATAAAACACACTCTTGGTTCCCCCTGATTTCCGAGCTGTTCCTCACCCACGCAGGAACAAAACACCTGAGAAATCAAAGTTTTTTGAAAGGGGAAAAGGGAAGGCAGAAAATAAAAATCAGCATTTGCATTTCTGAAATTAAGAAACCTTGGGAAACTCCATCTGTCACCAACACTTTTATCAAAAGAAGTCACCTTCTTACACATCTTGATAGACCACTCCGAACCAGCAAGCCCTGTTCTGTTTAAAAACAATAAATAAATTTAAAAACTCACCCACTGCCGCTACAGTCCAAATTGCGCAACGTTTTTAGTCCAAATGAAAGGAAGTGTATGTTTATCAGAACTTGAAGTTTTCTTCATATTGCCTTCCATGGGGGCTGAGCCCACCACACTAGATAAAAATGCGTGGCACCTCAGAACAGCTCCAGCTCTCTCTAAATTCCTAAAGCCAAACCTGCTCTGCTTATGTTGCTCATTCTACCTCCAAACATACAGGCTGTGTTGAGGCAGGCTTAGGAAAAGTACGTTTCCTTAGCTGGACTCATGCACAGAAAAAGCCTAATTCTTGCGTCCTTCTCATGACTCTGGGGTTCTGTCCTCCCACTCCACCATGAATTACAACTCATCTCCCACTCCTTCCATAATACCAGATTCCATCCCCCAAGCAAGAGGCTCTGGAGTGCCTCTTCATTGAATATCGCTGAGCTGCCACTCAGACATTTGACCATCTCTCAATTCTTTCTCAGATAGAGCTGTAAGTTCTTTTAGTCATCTACTAGAGAAGCAGCAAAAAGCAGCTTCAGCTATTATTTTATTTTCCAAGGAAAAAAAAAAAAAACAACAAAAACCACACACACTGTCACTCACACTCTTTTCCTCTCATTCTCCCAGTCAGTGAACTCTGATGAAGACAGGCAAGCCCTTTATATTTTTCTGCTTCCATTGTGAGGTTTGTAATCCTACTAGTAGTTTTATGAAATGTTAACTTTTTTACAGATCAGGGAAAAAAAATGAAGTCACACTTTTAAAATGAAAATTACAGCATAAATAACTCAGTCTTCAAATCACAGAAAAGCAGAGTAGGAGAGACTCTGACAAGGTCATCCTACGGTCCCAAGCAAGGAGCAATTTTGCCTGGGTCAGTTTTGCTAGATGCAGGTTTAACCTGTTCTGCAGGTTCTTCATTATGGAGGCTCCCTACCCTTTGTAGCAATTCACATCAGTGCTTCGCTAACACTACAAAGCATTTCCACAACATCTAATATGAATCTTTCCTTCTGAAATTTAAGTTCATTGCTTCTTGTCCCATCTTATGTGAATGTAAAGAAGAGAACAACGCCATGTGTTCTGGCAGATTCTTACATACCTGAACAATTCTGATTTTCCTTCTCAGTCTTCTCTTCTGCTGAGTCAGCCTTTTTAATTTGTCCTCTGAGGTCCTACTTCCTGGATGTCTGATTACTCTTGCTACTCTCCTCTGGTCTCTCTCCAGTTGCTCTCTCTACTTCTCTAAGTGCAACAGCAGCGGTGCATGGGTGCACTGTTGTGTTTAAGGCCATAATAACCAAAGTGAAGAGAGTTTAATGCTTATTTCACGGTTCTTGCAAGTTATAGTCATGTTAAATACATGACAACTGTCTCTTCACACAAGAGCAACAACATTAATTTTTTATTTGCTACTGTACAACACTGACTCCTATCCAATATAGGACTGCCATAAGCCCTAACTGCTCTTCAGAACTTCTGTCCAGCAGGCTCCACTTGTGAGGCTGAAAATTTCTATTTAAATATTATAACATTCAGTTTTCCCCTCTGAACTCCATCCAAACTGGAAAACTCATTTGTTCAGTTCAAGATTATTTTTAATTCAGCGGGTATTTCAGTATACTTATATCATGTACTTTCAAGTCACCTACAAACTGAAATGTATTCTCTATCCTGACCTCTGCCAAGGTCCATTTTGACAGCGAGTGACTGATAACAGCTCCCTGTTATCACAGGGCACAATCATCCAACTAGCTTGCCCACCTACCCAAGTCATCTAAACCATGCTCCCTGGCTGACTTATAAAACAACCATGCGAGTCGTCAAATCCCTAAACGTTGCTGGTTCTTAAGCAAAAAGCACAATGCAATACTTACCTCATTATGCAAAACTTCCCACAAATCCTGCATACTGACTTTTTTTAAAGCTATGTGCAAGATGCAGTTTTAATTAAGAAAAGGTCTAAGAAAAGTAGGATGACAAGCGGTCAGTTTCCACAAGAGATGCCCAAGATGCCCAAGCAATCCAGCTGTTTTGCCTGCGCTCTCTCTGGTGAAGAGAGCACTGCAGGTGCACATGGAGTTCAGGAACAAAGGTTAGGTCTGCACAGGCAAAGTAGGGACCAAAGCAAGTTTCTCTACCTTTGCTTTAAGCTGGCAGCTTAAATTTATTCAAACAATGCTTTGTTTTTGCTGGTGAACTCCAGTCAGTGCTGAAAAAGCACTCTCCCCGCCGTGGGTGGGGCAGGGTATGAATTAGCACCCAGAATTGCTCGACTAGTTATAAAAGCAGTATACAGATAGTTGCCAGCACTGTGCAAGACAGAGCTTCAAAGTCCACAAAAACCCTAGCAGACAGGCAGTGCTTCATATGATTGTGCTTTTTTTTTTTTCTTTAATTAAAACAAGTCTTTAAGCACAAGTATTATCAAGGTCTTTAATTACATAAACTCACATTGATTTTTTAAATTTTTAGAAAGGTATTTTTTCCTACAGCCTTAGCTAAACATAGTGATGTTATTGGACTGCTTTCAAAAATACCAGTCTACAGAAGACATTTACAAACAAACATATACCAATCTTAATTCATTCTATACTAAGCATACAACTGTCAGTCACATTTCTCATTACAGTTACGTACTACAAATAGCACTCTACTTAACTACTTCATCCATAAGTTGTGCAGTCACAGAAAGCAGATAATGCTTGATAAGCATGTGTGTATAACATTCATCCTTCAAAGTTACCTGAAATGTAAATTAAAAATAAGAGAAATCAAAAGTAAGTTTTCCACTCAAGATGGAATTCTGTGGAAATAACCTTGCAAAGACCACTGTAAAGAAATATGAGGAACTACTTAAACACCAGGGATTCATATATGACTATCACTTAACACTGCCTGTTACATAATTAAGACATCTACTACAGGAGAAATACTTAGAAAACCCAGCCAGGCATGATGAGAGAAGGGGATCCTCTCAACCTCAAAACCTCTGAATTCTGACTGTTGGGCGCTTGCTGCCAGCGTATGGAAATTACAGCAAAGTCATGACAAATTATTACAGCACTAATCTCTCATGCTGGCATGGTATTTTCCTTTTAAGTACAACAGCTCAAAAAACCAGAAATGTTTTGAAGAGTAATAAAACATTATTTCACACAAATTTCAAACATTAGTCAACTAATACACAGTTTTACACAAACACTGATGAAAATACACCACTCCCAGGCATTCAGGTTTACAGTCAGAATAGATAATACTAAGAAAAGTATAGGTTAATTTGGAATACGATGGCTTAATATTGTTGGAAGTACTAGCTAACATAAAACAGAAAATTGTTTAAAACCTTTATTTACTTTGTCTGGAGGGGCAGGCTGTTGCATTTTGTGTTTGTTTGTTTGCATTATTATTATTTTTAAACTAAGCATGGTTTCTCCAAAGAAGAAAGAGGTTGTCGGATTGCTGGTTTTAAGTTTAAATCCTACAGAAGATTACCATTTAGAATTATATAGGCACTACAATTTAATTATAACTCATCTTTGTTATTTCATAAAATCTTTAAATGGAGTACAAGTTCCTACACAAAAATACCTACTAAATGCTTCATGCAACATAGTTCAAAGTCAGGCACCACAAATTACTTAATACTTTCAGGAAGAAAACATTAGAAGTGAAGAGTTTCTCTTTTTACTAGTATTGCCACAAATACAAAGTAAGGCAGAGAGAATTTTTGGCATATAAGTTATTTTGAAGAGAAGTCCAATTAAGAAGGAATGATACAAATTCATATGCAAAACAGTAGCCCCCAAGGGAACTTACCTCAATGTCTTGTAGGCTGAACTCTTTTTGATCTTTAAAGTTTGCAGCTCCTGCACTCAGTTCCATCAGCATTTTTGCTATTTCTGGTTTTATTGCTGCTGTGAGTCGACTCGCTGCTTCCATGACATGTTCCTGCACGTCTTTCAGTTGCATAGCTGCCTTAGAATAGTGCGAGTTCATAAATACACTGCTGAAAAGGTCTGTAAGGAAAGTGCTCGTACGGCAAAACACGTTGAGTGCATCCAGATATTTGGAGATTCCCTGCTGGATGTCTGCGATCGGAGTAGTGTGGGACACAGGGTGGTTGCAGCTGCCCGCAGCAGCTGAGGAGACCAAAGGGGATGCTGGGGTAGTAGATGCCAGCGGTGCGCTCAGGGTCCTGCCTAGCTCAGGCATTTGATACTGCTGGTGTTGCTGCACTTTTTGCTTGGACCCGCCAAGCAAAAAGCGCCGCTTATAGTCCATTTTGCTTTCTTGTGCACTACAGCAATACATAAGTGAGTGCTTGTCCAAAGATTTCTTGAATTAACAATCACTTGTCAAATTCCTTCCTCAAATATATGGTTATGTACAGTAACAGTGGAGGACTGTGTACATAGGTTTCACAAAAGGCATTTCAAAAAGGCAAGCGTCTGTATAATCTGTATCAGCAGTGAGAAAGGCAGCAGATTTGCTGACTTTGTATTTTCAGTGTTCAGTGCAGCCCTGCTGCAGTTATAAACTGTATTCAAAACAGCAAGCCGAAGTATCTTAATAATGCTCTGTCTCGTTTGGTATTCCACTCTGCACACAGAAATGCAATGCTGGAGCAGAGAAGTTAGCGCCTACGATTTCTTCATGAGCATATTATTGTCACTTGCTGTTAAGTCTACAGAAGTTATTTTTGTCAATGCAAATAATAGTTTTAGAAGCAACACCTTAATACAATTTTCCCATTAATAATATCAGGAAGAGTGGAGCAAACCACCGATCAACAGCGATTATAAAAGCAGTGCAGAGGCTCCTTCCTTGAAAAAGCAAATCCTTATGTCAGCAGATCAAATATCTTCAATTGTCGTGACAGATCCAGTCTGCCAAATTAATTGTAGTGTCTCTTCTTAATACTGGAGGGAAAAAGAAAATCTGGACTCTGTTTACAGAAGACTTTGCAAGTATAAGCTATTAAAAATTAGAGTGTTTATTATTGCAAGCCTTCTTCCCCTTTCCTTGTTTGTTGAGGTAGTTGTTTCCGTTGTGACATTAAGAAGTGGTGCTTCCAGACTGCATTTGCTCTCAATTGTAGACTCAGAACAAAAATGCACAAATATATCTGTAAGGCCTCTAGGTCATTTCCTGTGAATAGGAAAAAGAAAAAAAAAAAAGTTTAAAACGTTATGGAACAATGAGAAGGTTTAAGATTTTAACTCCTGCAGCATCCTGGTATACTTCTCTAGGCATATGTTGTCAACAATACACAAGATCAAAAGGAAGGGAAAGTTGCACTAACAATTTTAAAAGCAGTTACAAGTTGGTGTCATCCCTTTATTAAACTCACTGCTGAATATTTTTTTATTAATTCTCCCATCCTAGACTGACAAACTTAAGACTATCATTAATCCCTAGTGCAACCCTTACACAGTTAAGAACAGCAGAAGGCTATTATTGCAGAGCTCAGGGGGAGTAACATTTTCTAACCTTATCCTTTTTAAATAATTTAAGAATTAAGCAAATGAAACCTTTTTTCACGCACCATAATTTACTGCAGAAATCTGAGACTCCCATTCATTTTAATAATTTACTAACTCAACAGATACAGGTCCCTATTTTTTTTTTTCCAGTACAACAGCAGACAAATCTGTCTATATCCCAAGATTAGCTGAAAAATACAACATACGCATCCCATTTCAGATGACGTACAGCATCTATCACGTGAAAGGTATTATATGAGGCAGAATTGCCTAACAGATTGGCCTAAAAACCTCTCACCAGACATGAAAGTAGTGAGGAAATACAGCTCCTAGTACTGCTCTGCACCTACTAGCAAACTGATGCAGCTGGAGGGCCAAGAGCGCTTTATGAAGACATTTGTAGGAAGGTGAACACTGCCTCAGCAGTGAGAAAGTGTCAGTTTGCAGCAGGAGATGTTCAAGGCCAGGCTGAAGGAACTGGAGTTTCTGGAAAAGGGCATGAAGATTTTTAAACCCTTGCCCTTAGCCAAACACCACTCTTAACTGGACAAACCAAGCTCTTAACTGGCTTGGCATCTCATGATCACGTTTACAGGTTGGAGTCACACATCCATATAATGGTCACAGTTCTCCGAGGAGCTCATTTACGTAACTTTTATATGCACACTTTATATAAACACACACACACATATATATTTATACACATGTATGTGAGATGAGATTTTATTAATGCACTATGAATTTATAGCTTGCTAATTAATCTCACCTCAGTCATTTTCCTTTCTTCTTCACTCAGAACCGCATTGACCTAATTTACCTTTTATCCCACCAGCTAGGTGAGGTAGGAAACCCCACACTAGAGTCCTGAACAGGTAACTTTCTACAGTGTTCCTCGCCTGAGAGGAAGCGTTCTATTTCTTGAGACTGCAAAAGACACTGATTAAGAATGTCAGTACATTATCAGAAAGACAGTGTAATGTGGAGAAATACTATTTGTTCAATCAGTTTATCTAGTCCTAGCTATTAGTCACACTTTAGGCCACTCTCTCCCTCTTCTACACATACACATAACTGGATTTGAGGAAATAAGGACATTCTTTTCCTCAGAGCAGCAATTGCAAGGTACCAAGCTAATATCAAGAAGTAATCCATAACAGGACTTTTTTCCCTGAGCACTTAAAAGACTAATCCAGATAACAGGAAGGAGCCCTTTAATTCAAGAACAAAATGTTCCTTTAGCTATCATGTTTGAGATATGAAATCTGTATTAATATTGTCAAAATGGTTGGGGAATAAAGATTTTATCTTCAGTCAACATACCTTGTTTCCACCTGTCTGAAGAAACAAGACAGCAATGCATTCACATAATGTGTTTTTACACATACCTATCATATAAAAATCCCACAGATAAAGCAGCAGCCAAAACACAGCAGGACAAAACAACATATAGAACCGGATAGTCTCACACCCATTAAAACGACACACATTTTTCAGCAAGTCATTCCTAGAGACGGTTCTGCTTCTGAGATCTAGAGCAAATTTTCTTTTCTAGTCACACTTTTAAAAACACCATAAACAGATAAAACACAGCAGAAATTCCCATATGCATGTCAGCATCTCAAAGTACTTCAAGTTGATTACTTTCTTTCCTAACTACTTTATATGTCTCTCCATATTCATACCGAATGTGTCAAAATGCAATAAATAGTTTTCTCCTTGCCTTACAAGCTATGGTGCCTGACAGTAGAAAATATGATTAAATTGGTTTTCTTGATTGCATATAAATGCATATAACAAAAGAGTTTGTTAATTTATATGCATTGTACAAATAAATTGGTGATTATTTTCCCTAAGTAGACATGAATTTCACATTGCAGAGGAACTTAAGAAATGATGATGAAACATCTAAATGTTAATTAGCGCCAGAAGTAGAAAAAGCAAAGAATGGGTTTTCAAGCTATCAGCTCTGAATTAGACAAGCATATTAGAGATGCACTACAATTTGGTGATTCTGATTACACACTGAGCCTTTCAGGATCAAACTAGGACAACGAACTGATCATTTGAAATGGTCTGATATTGAGCCAATACATAAAACTTCTCCATCCTAAAAGAACATAAATGTAATTAATAGAAAAAAATGGTGTCCTATTCTTTACAGCTGTAAACATGGTAAATCACTGTGTTGTACTCAGACAATTTCACAGTCAAACCTGCAGGTACTTACTAAATTCCTCAACTGCAATATTCCCTTGTAATAAAATAAACATGAAAGCTTAAAGAGGACAGCTTCTATCTTCAGCATCTAAAGAGACATTTATTTAGAGAGAGAGTTACAGTTCTCAACATTTCTCAACCCTAGGCATGTGGGTAATGCTACATATCTTACACTTCCTATAATGAGATCCCCAACATGCTACATACAAAATAAACATTCTTCCTTTTGCATCTTCTCCTGAAAAAGCGAACTGGAGAATGTTCCCACGCTCTCCCATCCCTTCCCCAGCTCTACAGTTCCCCCACTGCTCTTGGTGCATGGACTAAAAGCGGGTGCTCCATACTGTAACTATATGAACTTTACGCCAATCTAACTCTTGCCATATTGGGGGGTGGAGGGGGGAGAGTCAAAATGTTTCATTCCAGTGATAAAAGAACAGGACGTTATCAGTCCAAAATATAAACCTTAAGCTTGTACTTCATTTTGCAGAAAATAGAAACATTCACAGAAATCAAGTCTAGAAAGTATCAAAAAAGTTAGCTTGCTACAAATAAAAAATTTTATTCCTTCCTTTATGTAAGACCAAACCAGTGTTGTTCATATACCATTAAACATTATAAATAGAACTAAGATACAGTATAAAAACAAGCTCCACACTGAGCACTATCCTGTTGAAAGCTGTAGAACAATACTTTAAAAGCTCACCACATTGTTTACGTTCTTGCTTTAAGGAGTTAATGCTATAGTTCAGGAACTGCTACTAGTTTGAACTATCTGAACTTCCACAGAGAATCAAGCAGACATCTGCCTGAGCTGCTCTAAAAATGGCCACATTTGCATACAGGAAACAGAAATTGCATGAGAATTAGTGCATATGCAAATCGAGTTCACTATTCTTTTCTAAAATGTAATATCCAAATTTTTTTTTCTTATATACTTCCCAGAAAAGCATATTTTCTCCAACTTTGCTGATTGCAAGAGACAAATTAACAGGGAAGACTTTCAGACACATGGAATTTGGAATTTCCCAGCCTCTGCTTTGGAGCAGCAAGAAGGGGTCTAATCCCCCATCTGTCCCGTTTGGGATTACCCTGCCAGAAGAGGCAACTTTTCCCCTGAACCAACACAGGAAATTGAGCAGAGGAAGCAGCGAGTAACATGTACAGGTCTGTCACTGGCTAGTTTAGTTACACAATTACCCATACCGTCCAACTTCCTTTCAGTCAACTTCATTTGCTATCTACATGAATGCTTTGCAGGCCATACAGATATATTTTTTTAAAAAAAATTAAAAAAAAAAAATTCATGCTTTTAAAAGGGTTCTGATCTCAATTTTAAAAACTGCTTGCAAGAGTATTCTTTATGAATTGTGTTGTCCTTTCAGTGAATGTGCAAAACAACATATATGAGTATGATGATCCAAAATACCTGAGCTGAATTTTTTGAAAGTAACACTTCCAGATATTGTACACTGGTTTTATGAGATACAGATTTCAAATCTCAGGATTAATTTACCATTGCAAGCACCATTCACATAAAACAAACAAACATGAAAGCAACTAAATTCAATTAATGTTAAAAAAAAAAAAAAGTAGCTCCAAAAGAAACAACCCAGAAGAGCCAGATTGCTTACTAGGGAAAAGCCTGAACAAACAAAGCCTACTGCAAGGCCAAAAGGTCAGCAAGCTGCTAGAGCCAAGGGCCTCCTGTTGAGAACACACCAATTCCCTCCCACATTTAGTTACGCAAATATCATGCAAATCCAAAAGTTACTCCACTACGAAAAGCATCCTTCCACCTTCAAGTTCTGCTCTCACTAATGTGTACAGCAGATCCATCACCTGGCCAGGCCACCCAAAATCCAAATGTGGGTACCTTAGGAAAAAAAAAAAAAAAAAAACCACAACAAAAACAATATCCCAAACAGTCTTCAACATCTGAACAGCAAACTGGGAGCAGAACTGCAGAGGAAGCCTATACGCTGCTTCCTGAAGACTGGTCTGCTCCTGTCCCCACCACGAGTTAGTAGCTCAGAACTCAAAAAGTTACCAGCCACAGCCCAAGCAACTACAAATGTCCTGGCCAAGGAAACCCAGCAGCCTAAAGCAGAGAGTCCCGGCTGGGAACGCTATCCAGCTCAGACCCAAAGCCAAGCATGCAGTGTATCTACCACAGGACAGGCTCTGCTGCTCTGATCACCTTGAGCACCACACCGGCAAGGGCGAAGGCAAGGAGAAGATGATAGGAAGGACAGATGAGACAACAGCAAGGGATTCTGGAAAAGGTAGTCCTGAGAGGCCCATCTATAAAAAGGTTTCAAACCAGTGGTCCACATGAAAGCACAGACACATTACTCAAACAGAAGAAATGGAAAGAGTCCTAGATAGGGCCCTTGTAAAGTAGACTGTACTAGTGTGCTCAGGGCCATATCCATTAAAAAATACTAGAAATATATACTAGAAATTGCAATCCACACATCAGAGACTCAATATAAAAGAATATTATAATTTCAGTAACAAATCTTGTAACCTGAGAAATTAAATTCTGACTTCAACTGCATCATCTCCGCCACTCTCAGTTAATACACTACATCTATTAAAACTGCCCTAAGAACAACATCTGTATAATATATACAACCCATCCGTAAACAGAAAATGCACAGAATTAAGTGTGGGGGCTTTTAAAATTTGTTTTCATCTTTAAACACTCTCTTGGACATAAAACTCCTCACGACAATACAAGAGCTGAAAGTGTTTTGAAAATTGAACTTCTCAGTCGACAAGAACAGCCATCTCCAAGTAATGCTGACTGGCAGAAAATATGCATTAATCTCTGACATCGACTAAGTTATTTTGCACCTGTAATTTCATAGGAACACATCATAAATACTTAAAGCATGCAAATGCTTTTACAGGGGTTGACAAGTATCATTATCTTCACCATCAGGGCAAACGAGGCTTACAGTTTCTCAGGACTCGCTCCACGCAGCTGCCAGGATGCAGGCTCACAAAAAAAAAAAACCCAGCAGCCCGCCAGCGCCAGCAAGGAGAGGACGCGTGTCCTGGTAGCTCAGTCTATTGGCAGGCAACACACGTCACCAAACCCCGATTGCTTTTGGTCAGGTGCCCGTACTTCGGCTACGGAGCCAGAAAAGAAAACCGACCTCACTTTTCAAGGCTGATAGAATGGGGTGCGCTGCAGCCACTATGAGACCTGTGCACCTCCTGTACGGTTTTTTTTTTTGGTTTTGTGGCGGTTTTTTTGTTTAGGTCTGGGTTTGGGGTTTTTTTGAGGGGTGGGGTTTTTTTTTTTGTCATCCAAGTTGCAGAAATCTCCTATTAAAGGAGGACAGGGGAAAAAGGGGAAGAAAGAAGAAATAGCCTGTTATACCAGTATCATTTTAATTCTTGTTAGCTCATGAATTGCTTCTTGGGATTCCTTTTTGGCTGCCTGCCCAGAACAGTTGGAGGAAAAAACAAAACAAAACAAAAAAAGTAGGCAAGCCAATCCTTGGTGAACCCATGAAACTCCTGTTGGAAACATCCTCCTTCCAGGGTCTCCCCTTCCCAACGCCGACTCACCAGGCGCTTTGGCCTGCTCTCCTGGCTACTCCAGGGTTAGATGGGTGCCAACAGCCACACTCTTAAAACCAAATCAGTGTCTTCCCTCCCACCCGTTGGGGACCACAGGTCACAGGAGGTGCTCTACATGGACTCCGTAATTAGCATAGTTTAGCTAGAATCACCAAGTTGAGCACCCTATTTAAACGTATACAAATCTAAACAGACCTACTTCTTAATACAGAAAGTGATCTCCTTTACCAGTGAGGCCACTACATACAGAAGCATGGAGATTTGTTAAATCTAAGCGGAAGGCTCCAGTAACTTTGTTTTATTCACTCAAAGGCCAATTTCACTGATGAACTATTTACCTAATTATTTATAGACACTCTCTGAACTGATTTATTATGTATTTGTCTACTGCCTTTTCTCCCTTCAAAATGACTCTCCCTAAAACAAAGCTATTAACTTATTTGTGCCAATTTCTGTCTTTTCACACTTACACTGACAAATCCTCTAGAGGCATATCTATGCTAGATGTTCTAAATGACAAGCAAAGACAAAAATACTTCCATGTCCTGCCAAAAAAACCAAAAAAAAACCCCAAAAAAACCCCAAATCACTGAAGACTTTGTTATGAAAACCACTCAGAAGCAGAGAGAACTGGAAACGGCTGAAGATGACCAAATTTCTGGAGCTAGGCAAGGACCAAGGGTCTTGGCTGCTCAGCACTACCCACATCACTTCCAATTCAACCCTCCAGAAAAGAATCCATAGCACTGAACTGTGTAACTGCACTCCCTACAAAATACACAGGGAAGGCGGTATCTCCAAATCAGATTCCGTATACTGAGTTGGATTTTTCCGAGGCAGAGCCTACAGTGAGCGCATCAGGAGACCTCTTAGATTTTGTTTGGAGTAAAACACGTAACACACCAAATAGCACTAACTCAAGTTTCAGCAATAAGATATGACAGCAAAAGGAAAAGCTGGTGAAAGGAATGTGTTAAACTAGACCTTCTTTCAAACTTCAGTGCCTCCCTGAATGTCAAAAATAGATGGCTGTGTCAGATCAAGATCACTGCTTCAATCCTCCTTTGGCAGCAGGCGCTTACGTTATCTATTTTGAAAGCAGGACCAGTTCCCTTTTGAAAGGGAACTGTGGGTGCAGAAGAGAAGGAAAAGAAAATAACATCCATTCTTTTGATACAGCAGCCTAACAAAGCAATTTGCACACAGCATAAGAAATTCCCATGCAACGTGATTGTCAGCCAGAGGAGACTCAAGACTCCATCTCCCAAAAGGATGCACTTAACATCAGCCACAAGCACACTCTCTTTTGCTCTCTCATCAGAGCTGTATAATATGCTAAGATGAAGAAAAGACTCATGGGACCATAGTGAGAGTGAGCATGAACAGCACAAACTTTCTGCAGAAAAGGCACAGCTCTGTCTCCCAGAACAGACTGCCTACAGAATTCTTTGATGCTGGCCACTACTGCAGGACTGCTTGGGAAGAGATGCCTGCTCACGCTGAAAGCCAGCTGCTTGCAGCCAGAAAAAGTGCACTTTTCTTCAAAACAGAGTGGAGAACTGAAGGCCATGGTTTCAGGGAAGGGATGGAGAGCTGACAATTTCTAGAAAAGTCTTGAGAACAAGTTAACATCTCTTCCTATAAATGGCCTTTTTCAGCCACAGATTTAATTTCCTGCTGAAGGGAAGGCAGGAAGAAAAGGCTGAAGTCGAGATAGATTCAATTAAAGCATGTGTGGAACAGCAATATTACTTGGTCAGGCTTGAGCATCGTGGTCCAGTTATGGCCATTTGAGACAATCCTCCTTCACCCACCCCCTCCCGAGTCTTTCCTTGCAAACCCACCCAGCAGATCAAATATGCACTTAAAGTCCTTCTAAGCTCCAGCAGAAGCCACCTATGTTAGACTATCCTTCTTCACCCTGTCACTCCAGATCACAGTTTCACTTCTAAATACAGTAAGCGCAAGGAATCTAGGATGGTATTTCCTTGATAAAACCTAACACAGAAAACAAGCATTAAGAAAACAAAATTCAGTTGTTTCTCAGTTCTGTAATGATAACTACAAAAACCACAATTTCCCACGTTTCTGCAGAAGACCAGCTTTCATGGGGGTTACACGATACGACAAACAACAAAAAACCTCCAAAAATCCTACAATTGTATAATCTCATAGCAGACATCTTAAACCTGGAACTAGTTTAATCTTTGGGCTCACTTCAGCAATGGACTTCGGCATACAGTTAGATCCAGTGAAGTTACTGGTGTCTCTCACACACTCAAGTGACTTAAATCTCCTTGGTCAAATCATGAATTGCAGCTTTCCGGCACAAGAAAATGCCATATGTATTTTTCAGTATCATTCAGTGGGAAGAGAGGTTTTTAAATACACATTGTAAAATATGTGTTAAAAATTTCTACTAAAATTTGTAAAAGAGGTTTAGGAAATTGCTGGAAGAGCTCAGTTACTGCCGAGTCAGTACAGGTCAAGAAATGAAGCAGACAGCTCTATGTAGAGCTTTATTCCTACCGGCTGAAAATTATTGGTCCATGGACCCAAATACTGCATAAAAAGCTTCTGCACCTAGAAAAACAGGAATAATTCCCACCCTTTGGCAAAGTACTTAGAGAAATAATTGAAAGACATGCTATAAACACTACCTTCAATACATCTTCTTTCAAAAGCTGGGTTCTTCTCAGAAGTTTTCATTGCCTCAAACAAATCATACCTTAAACAAGACTTGGAAAGACAAGTGCTAGTAAGAGCCAAAGTCAAATGTTTACAGTATTTAGGCATGACACATTACATGTGTGTGTGTCTAATATATATTCACACATACAAAGAATGGCATAACTTTACAGGACTAAGGGACTAAAATAAGAGACTAGATTCATTATGGACAAACTTATCAGCTCCTACATGGAAAAACAATCCTAGCCTCACATACAAAAAGATGGGCTCTGGCCCAATTATTACCACTTATGAAGATTATCTCTGTGTTACAACTGACTGTTTTTGCTAAAATGTCAGCCTGATGCTGAATAGTAGAGTCAGAAGAGTAAATCTTATTTTACAAATTATTAGTAAAGGAACTTGGAAGGGAGCAGCAGCATTGGGAAAGCCAGAAATATAATTATGCCACTGCATAAATCCACGGTTTACCCACACTTCAAATTTAGCATGCAGTTCTGGTCTCCTTATCACTCTTTCTTCCAGAGGGGCTCATTTGGCTTACTAAACAGACTAACCATGGGCTCAGGAAATCCTACGTGCAGCAATCACTGAAGACAGTTTTAAATGAGTGTAGCCCACAAATTCATCCTGTTCTTGCCTTTCCCTAGGTATCTCTTCATAACCTCCATGTGATAAAGAAGGTTGAGTCAGATCAATTTTGAAATCTGAATCAGAGTGGCCACTTTTACCTTCTTATTCACTCCAACTTCATGATCATCGAAAGGAGTATATCACAATGACATACTGTTTACAGCTGCTCTGGAAACAGAAGCATTCCCTCCTCGATAAATCAGCTGTTAATTTTTAGACAAGGCTTCCAGCCATTCTGCTGCTCTTGCAAACATAGATAGATTTAACGAATGCCACAGCACTCACACTTATTAGCATACACACATTTGATTTTTTTCCACTAAAATAAATATCCCTAAATCAAACTTCTGGGCTGTTTTAACTGAGTTTGTGATGCTATGCAACTTTAAAAAGAAAACCCAAGCTCAGTGTAGTATTTCAAGACAGTGAAAATTACAGATCATCTACACTCTTCTATGAAGAAGGAAGTTTTGAGTTCTAGAAACATAAGACAGATTATGTATTGAAAATCCTGTAAAGCTTGTATGTGATTTTTCATCTCTTTTTTTTTTTTGGCCTGTTTGCAGCAAGGATGATGAAAGCTTTCAAAACATTTGGAGTAACGCAACAGCAACAATCTTTGCTTTCCCAAATTACTATGCTGCTTCTGAATTCTCAACACTTGCCACAGTCTACAACATTCTCTTTATACTAGACTACACCAAAAAAAGAGAAAGAAAAAGCCCTGCAAATGCGTTTTCTTCATTGCATTAAATCTACTAATCCTAACCCACTCATATAAATGAAGTGGCTATTATTAGCATGCATTTCCACGTGTAAACTATTCATTTTTTTTGTATTTAATATGTATTTTACCATACTGTTTCTTTGTGATCAAAATTAAAACCTAATCCACTCTTCACTAATATACTTATTCTCTTCAGTACACGGCAGAAGCTTTATCTATCTTGATGTCTGCCTTCTCCCCCAACTCATTCATTCCAAACTCTTTGACTTGAAAAGTATTAAGTATTCTGAAATTGTATTAAATTCATTTCCAAAAATAGGAAACAGGCGTACGTATCAGAAAAACTGACATCAGCACACACACTTACTGTCTCATGACAGTTGCAGCCATGAGCCTCTTTGTCATCTCGCTAATAGAGCGATCCGCGTCTCCGTACCACGACTCCCGCCTTCTGAGAGCCGGCTTTCCAAACGGTTTATGGGCTTACTGTATTTGAGCAGCAGTAGATTCATCACTGAACAGCTGGAGTTTTGCCCAGGAAAACAAACTATATTCTGTACTGAAGAGAGGGACATGATGATTAGGTCTTTCATATCCCTCTCGTGTTGAAAATTATGAATTATCAGAAAACTGTAATCATGAAAATGTTAAACTAAGGAGAATGTATTTTTACAGCAAATTAACATAATTATGTTTACCATATTTGGGCCCAAAGCTGGCTGGCAATTCAGACAGAAATATCTGATTCACTGTCACGGGATATGAATAAACCAGAGCAACCCAGTATGAATAACTCTCCCTCCTATAAGAAAACCAAACATCAGTGTGTACATACTACTCCAAAAGCACCACATAATACAACTATAAATAGCAATTTCATAAACAGTAGTAGTTGCATAGTTTTAATCTTCATTCTAAAAATCATTCTTGAACTAGATCTTTGTAACAGGAGACTTTTGAAACTGTGAAAATGCTTTATTTCTAACAAGTGTATGGTTTTTAATATATTAGATTATGTAGGACCAATTTCTGTAGCTGACGAAGGAACAGTAGTGACAAGTAATTTGAGATCATAAAGATTAAAAAAGTAGAAATGGTAGCATGCATACTTCATAACCTTTCCTCATTTTTCCTAATCAAAAAAGCTGCTTTTGTGTCTTGGGCACAGCATTCTTATCCTCATTAAGACCAGAATTTCTAAGTTTTAATTAAATATAGATGAGATTTTTTTAAAATAGCACTAACTCATCCTGCACAGTTGAGGTCAAAACATGATTAGTTACAAGATCAAATATAGCTCCCTTCCAGTTTATAAATCTCTAACATAAATCAAAAGGAAAAATATAGCCAAATCTTGCCAACTGTAACCTTTCCCCCTTCAAGAACAACCAAAGCGTAGTGCTTATCTAGTTGTTCTGCCTGCTTTACACAGCAGACAACTAAAAAAATCCTTCCCTGTGTTATTCAGTCTTCTGCAAATGCCAGTAACAACTGGTTCAAACCTAAGTCAAGCATCAGAGACAAAAAGATTTTCCTCTTGCCCTTCTTCAGCAAGCCCCTGTGTTCCAGCAAGCATCAACCCACCTTCACCACAATGGCAACAGCTTACAACTTTGAGACTCCAGCATCTAGTGCCTTCTATTAGCTGCTTCAGTAATCCTGCTTTCTATTTCAGTCCACAGAATAATTTGTGCCTTTTATCCACACAATATAAATGCCAAAATAGGCCACAGGTCAACTTAAAATCAAAAAGCTGAAGGCTGAGAAATGCTAGAGCAATCCTAGGTCTTCTCCATCCACTCCATATGCTGACACAGCTGTAAGAAATTTCTGGTCTTAAACGCAGCTCATGTCTGGGGTTTTGCATTTTGTATTTTCTTCCTAGGAAGACTAGCTTGATTAAAGTTATTTTCCTGTTGTTAAGAAAAGCAAAAGATCTTAATATTTTAACAAACTTATCTTCCTGCTTTTAAAAAAAAAAGAAAAAAAAACAGAGTTAATACTATTACTAATGAAGTTTAATTGCTTTCAATATAAATACATGTTTGAAAAATAAATATCTTTTTTTTTTATACCTAGTGAGGATGCTACCAAGGAATATAAATAACTTCACACAAGACCTACTTGCTCACAAATACATACGGGGAATTCTGCCGGCACGTCTCAGCCGCACGCATAGCTTTTCCAGCTTCCGGCTTTAAGCGCTATGTTAAGTATAGGGCATGGAAAGGCATACAACAGTCAAGCTGATGTTCAGATAAATCCTGATGTGATTTAACTGATGTAATGTGATTTTTCCTTTAAAAATGCATTGTCCTTGGGTTAAAAATTATTCCCCAAAGAACTCTCCAAATATTTCCCAATAAAATTATCAATTCTTAAATAATCATCAATCCTAATTTACAACATATAAAGCACAGTAACACCACCTTACAACATCCTGAAAGAAGAAGTACTGATAGTTCTATATAAACTACTAAGCCCTCAATCATGGGCATGATTTGTCACCAGGTCATGTGCCAAAATTCCTGCACTGAGTTGTGCAAGAAATTTTTTGCCCAGCAGAGGATACAATGCACATTTATGCTGGTATAATACATCCTGAAAGAGAAATAGATGTTATGTTTTAATCCATAAAACAAATTAACATGACGCGATTGATCTATTCAGTAGAAATCAAACATCCATAAGCAAATCTGAAGACTTAAGCTTAAACTGTTATTATTTGTTAGATCTTTCTGCAAACTCACACGTGTTCTCACCTGAAGCACCTAGTACCAGCAGTCCAAGATATCACACCTATGCATCAGTGGAAGATCATAACATCACACCTAATTAAGTACATGCAAGGATATCTCTCAATATTAATTAACAGAGCTGAATTTTGTTCACAAATCAAGGCTGGAAAGAAACATTTAAAATTTTAAGTGGTATCTTCTGATGTGTCAATTATATTTAAAAATTATTATCTACATGAAAGACTAGGCTTACTTTAAGTGATGTGTAGGTGATTTAAGCCATGCTGACAGTCCTTCCCAGTAACTTATGTTGACAAAGGGCTTTCTGCAGCAGAAATTGCGACACAGTAAAGCTCTGCCAGCCGTAAGACACTGCAAAGATACCAAATACATTTAAGTAATGTTTTAATACCAGCTGATGCATCTATTACAGCTCTGGCCTGACCCCTTTCAAATATATTTCCTAAACATTAGAAGTGGAAAAAGTGACCTTTTCACCAGCAGGGCTGTGTGTGCAGAGGGCATGCTGACAGCCAGGACCACCCCACTGGTACCAAGCACTGCCCATGACTAATCTGGCACCAGCAAGCGGTGGTAAGAAGGCTACAATACACAACGCTGAGCATCAAAGCAACGCCTGGCAATTTCTACTTCATATATTACTACAACCCCCCCCAGGCACCACTTTTAGCCACTGTTGGATTTCCTCCCTTCTTCCCATCCCCCAACCAGGCTCCAAACCTTGAAGTAACCTTGTTCCCCCCCCAGAGACAGCTCCGTGGCTGAAACATAACCTCTAATCTTATTTTCTATTTCTAGCATACAATTCACGACCCTTATCCCATTTTTTTTTAATTAAATATCCTCTATGTTGCAGACTCCGCTTCCTATAGTTGGGATAGCACACAGAGCACATCAAAATTTATAACCATGTGTTTCTTGTTGAGGACAATTTTAAATTACTTTTAAGAGTATTAGAAACATATAGTTTTTATGCAGTAGAGGTTTAAAAGCCTCCTCTGACAAAGAGGTTTTCAATACTACTGTCAGTACTGCACTGTAATGAAATAGCTTTATTTGTTAGAAGGTTTAGATAAGACTTAAAAATACAACAGATCTGCACTTTGGGGCAGTTTGTAAAGCAACGCATTAACTTCCAGCAATTACTGATACTTGAAGAGTACCTGTGGACATTAAACCAAAGTCTTACAAATTACAGGGTTTTAATACAAAGGATGTCTTCTCATCTGACACCATCTATTTATGAGAAGGACTGTGCTTAAATTTGTTTGGTTTTTTGCAACAACAAAATGTGTTGTTTGTTTGATTCTGTAACATTTCTCACACAAAACAAATTAAAATAAAAATGGCCTACTGGATCAGATGTCCATCTAGGCCACTTTTAATTAACTAGCACTATCCATGACCCTCTCCTATTTTTATCAATTATACCAAATTTGTGCAGTTGCTAGGGCAAAATGTTCCTTCATGCGCAAATTTGCCCACAAAAGCACTTTGATACAGAACAGGTCCCTGAAGAATGAAAAAATATTTTCCTGTCTCCAAAGTGCTGAAAAACAAGAAGTTTCCAGGGCGCGTCCCAAGCCTGGAGGTTGCAGTCGGACACAGTCATGCCCTCTCAGACAGTTGCAAGCACGCGTCTGCGTTTTCATCAGCCACACGCTAACTCTATTCTGCCTACCCCAAAATAAGCTATTTCAGTCCCAGGACACACATCCCAATGGAGCGTGGAGGCAACATCTGTCACAGTTCAGCTGGCTGTGTGCTTACCCCGCAGAGAGGAACCGATTTGGTCACTGTGCGTTAGTGAACATCTTCACTTACACACAGTCAAAGTAAAGAAAAAAGTGAATTCCAATATACCCACATTTATAATTTATATTTATTTATAATGCTTATATTACATATAAGGATATATATCCTTATTATACAAATTTTAATGTAATATTTATATTGTTTATACCAAGCTAGTAGCTAGCCTTTCAAAACAAAGCCAACTACATTGATATGACTTTCTGTTGATTAATCAGAAAATTAGTCAGCCTAGGATTCTAATAGCAAAGAAATTGCCCCTAGTACTTCACAAAATTACTTTCTGAATTATATTTGAGACATAATCAGTTATGGGACAATTTGACCACACAAGCAAAACTAGGAAAGGAAAAATAATCCTTGAACTAAGACATGCAGTGTTATGACATGTTTTGTTAAATATATATATCTTATCAAAATGTTTTACAATAAATATGGTTTGGTTTGCATTGGTCTGCATACGCAGTTCTAGTAAATACTGTTAGTTTGTTCTCCTTTCTCTCTCCCACTCCTTCAGCTTCCATACTATTTTCAGCAGGGCATCATTTGGATTTATTGATAGTTTCACAGAAACTGAATAGTGCAAGCGGGAGGACAGCCTCTAGCAATTAAGAATAAAAACAGATAAGTGAACACAAATCACACTAGAGAAAAACAAGTGTGAGAACTTTTTAAGGTAGCAGAGCTGGATTTTTAAATGGAATGGAAAACAATATAGACATTGTGAAGTGAAGAGTCAGCTCATCAACTTACTTATCAGATCAACTTCTACTACGAAGCAAAAGTTAGCACGGTAACAGGAGCAGTGCCATCAGAAGTAGCCCCACACGAGATTCATTCCTAGGCAGCTACTGAGGGAGTAGCAATACTTCCTTTCCTTATTTAAAAAAAAAAAGTTACATTGTCAATATAAATGATAATTACAAGTCAGGACTGCCTTTCCCTCAGCAAAAAAAAAAGGATGTTATAAAAAACATATTTTGAATGGTAACTTCATTGAGTTTTAAGAGTCAATGCTTGAAAGCTTCTCCACCCCACTCCAAAACGAAGACTAGAAACATCTCAAAAAACCTCACTGAGATTCTCAAGTCAATGAATGACGGCCACAAAAATTTATCATAGGACTAGGAAAATATTTGCAAGTCTGTTTTCAAAAGGATACTGTTATTCAAACGGAAAAAGAGTATCACGCCACCACTGTCCAACAACCCAACTATTTAAAAATATTAAATCCATTAAGCATTTTATTACTGTGGTGTCCATAAATACAGAATTAAAGAACTAATATAATATTGCTTGTCAACGTAAATATAATTTTTAAAATGTTTTCCCCCAGTCTCTGCCTTTAGTATAAAAGTTACGGAAGCAACTCTAAAGTGCTCACTGAGGAGAGTGCTAAGAAAGTCTTTACTTTTTCAAAACTGTTTCTACTCCCATCTTTCATAAACTTGTGGGAACACAGTATAGGTGGTTTTAGTCATGTAAGGATATCCTTCATTAGTCATAGAAAATGAAAACCAAGTATGTACCAAAGTAAATCCATACCTGACATCATCTTAAAATCCTTACTTCATAGGGAAAGGGCTCCTGGAACACAATCACTGATGCAGGCTGAAGATGCACGATAATTCGTGCCTTAATTTTGGATAAAGCACACAAACATTCTACTAAGGCAAAGCAACCCTTTTAACATACAATAGTTCATATGAAACATTCAAATTACTCAATCAGCATCTGCAAAAACATTTAAGCTCACTGGAAATGCAGCAACTTTTTTAAAATTTGTGAAAGGAAATCCGAGAAGGATTTCTGAAAACCAAAGCACTTACAGCCCATCAGCATCACCAGGTGAAGTCATAGGGCTAACAGCAATGCTGTTACTAATGCTGTCAGTGCTGGAGCGTAAAGAAACCAACACTGACCATCATAATGGCTAATTGTTTTGTTCGGTGTAAACAACAGTTATCAATTTAACAATTCCATTTTAAATATTAAGTACATTAACACAATCTAAAAGAATACTAACATGGTCTAGTAAATACTGTATTTAAGATAAAATTAGTGACCAAAATAGAAAACATGTGCCTTCTGACTGTCTGCTACCTGCCACGAACTTCCACAACACATCTGATTCAGCACACGCACAGTTACCCTGCCAGGGGAGCCTATAGGCCGCTACAAAACCTCCCTCCCGCAAGAAGCCAGACACCACAGCAGTCAACACCTCTGAAGAACCACAGCCAGGGATCTTCTATTCGAATACAGATCTCGACTTAAGACATTCCCACATATTCACTACCTTCAAGCTCTCGCAGTCCCAGTGGAACCATCACATGCTGAGGCACGATTCTGGGCAAAACTCAATGCCCACTACTACTTCATAATCAATATTATGCAAGCAACTCCTTCCACATGTCTTGGGAGAAGGTAAGTGAAATTAGTACCCAGGCAAAAAAGTTCACCTTATATCTGTTTTAAGATAAACAACACAGTAATAGACCCTCGCAGAACAATTAACTGCTTGGAAAGAACCCTGCTGCCAGACCCTAGGATCTAAGGCTCAAACTTGCACGATAGTTTTTTACTATGTTCTCCATTTACTGATAATACATCTTCTTCCACATTTTTTCCCCATTAGGCAAGCTCTGACAAAAACCTGAACTTGTGTGTACTCTGCTCCTGAATTATTGATGGCAGCAGGAAGTGCAAATCACTGCTGCACAATCAAACAAAACACCTAACACGTCTTCGCAGGAAGGATTTCCATCCACTCCTCTTCTCCAAAGCATTATATGGAAAAAACCTAGCAAATTGTGTTCCTACTCCTACTAATAGTCCTCCCTTCCAACGCTCTGTAAGGATCTTGCTCTATATCTAGAGTTATTCTACTAGGCAATTACAACTTCCACATTTTGCATAAGCCAAAAATATATATCTGTAGAAATCTCTCGGGGAACACTACAATGAATAAGCATAGGCATGCTACATTTATTTTTCGCATCTTCTTCTAAACCCACCCTCCCCTCACTACAATATCGAGTCTGTAGCTACCTGCAATTTTTGAACAGTAAAAATACATCTCTCTTTCTTGCTTACAATTCAAAAGCATTGCTTCTATTTTCAATTTATTTTTTTCCTACTTTTAGATACATTCCAGCAAGCTTAAAAAAACCACAGTATCAGACTTGTATCCTTACTGCACACTGAGTTAACACTACTTGTTTTTATCCACAACACAAAAGACGTATTTCCTGCATACACCTAACAATACCGTTACGTGCATATTATATGATGCATGTTTTCCTTCATTAGGGGATTTGAATTTTAATGAGCCATTTTCTCAAAATCTCCATTCTAGAAATAACTACCTTCCTTCAAAGTGTCCAGAAACACTATGCAGCTGGAGCAGACCATGCCACTTCTTGCATTTATTATTTTATTGGGAACAGTGTGTACTGCAGTCAGAACTGGGATTAACCACAATCAGAGTATTATTTGATACATCAAGGGATTTTTATCCTCCACGACTACTCACGTATTGCTGTGCAACAGAAGAGTTTAAGCAGTGCTTCAGCTGCACGGACACTAACACTCGTACCAAACTGACTTTAGAACAACAGGAAATCTTTCGCATTTTCAGCACGGCAGATTTCTCTCCCCATCTTTCAGCTCACATTCCAATCCTCACTGTGTAATACATTCAAACAGGAGAGTTTAAAATGTGAATTAAAGAGTAAAGCAGGAAAAAAAAAAAAAACAGTAAAAGCAGGAAAAAATAATCACAGGGAGAAAAAGAAAGTGACTGGATTCAGCAGCGTAACAAATAAGATGATTGTGGGCTTGACAATGAAACTGATGGTTTTCTTTGCAGTGTATCAATAGGATGATATTCAAAATGGAGATTAAGCTACATTTTAGGGCTCTCAAATGCTATTAGTAAGGCATTCTGCTGCTTGAGTTGCTGCATGCATATCAACAAACAATTTTAAACAGTACAGCAAAATGGAGTCTCATCTTCTCTTACAGCTAAAGTATTATTCTCTGCCTGGAATAGAAAATTCTTCCATGGACTGCTTTTCATATCTTTCAGGTGATTATGCTGGCATTTCTTTGCCTCTGAGGTTGAAACACATAAACCTCATTTACGTAGACACTTCTTTGTCTGTACTTTGGACAAGACAGTACATTTTTAGCAGTCAGAAGTGGTACTACTTAACTACTAATAAAAGCAATTTCAATGCTATACTAAACAATCTATACTAGTAAGTTCCTAGAAGATAACTACTCAAGAAAAAAACATCAACGAAAAAGCCTTTCTGCATCTAGGTTTTTACCACTGCTGTAAAAAATGAATGCAAGTTTTCATCATTTGTTTACAGCCAATGCTGTTAAAATTTGAGTATCTTTCCCTCATTTGTGTTATATTTAAGCTTGTTATTCACAACTGAATGGAAAGGTTTTTTACCTAATTATTTGTTAATTTTAAAAGATTACATTGAGTAATACCAATGATTACTCCTTGAGTTTATGAGTAGTAGCTTTGCTATGTTTCTTACCATAGTCTTCAATATGAAGGTATTTAACAAGAAACCAAAACCTTTGAACATAGAAAAGAAAACAAACAAGAAAAGAAGAAAGTAGAAGGAGAAGCATTCCAATGTAAGTGCAAGTAAACCACAAGTACCTGCCACACAACCTACAGCTTACTGCCAGTCCAAGCTGAGGCAATATCTTCCATATGGTAGAAAGTAGCAGTTTTCGAAAAAAATAATTTCACCAGTGAAAACAAAAAGCAATTCTTCCCTTCACATCAACTACAAAACATCAGTTTCAAAGTATTACTGTCTACAATGCTGTTTGTTATTTAAAAGATACAGAAGGTCTTAGCAGTGCTGGAATACACAACAGTTCCAAGACAAGGGTATCCTGCATTTGAGAACAGACAGTGGTAAATATAAGTCAACTTGTCAAATGCTTCCTCTCTCTGAGTAATTCTACAACTAGAATTACTATTCCCCGAGGGTTTTTTCAGAATACATTAAGCGAGTCTTCAGACGGAGTACTGTCCCTCACACCACCATCCTTTGGCCAAAATGCTATCTGCCTGTGACAGCGTCAGGTAAGTGAAAGCAAACAAACCGTAAGTCTTCAGTCAATGATGTGATGTAAAAGTAGCAGAAAAAACACAACCCAGAACACAAACCTTTACAGACAGCTAAATAAGGGAAAAGAAGTCCACTAAGTCAACAGTGCTTTGAGACACAATCGGGTTTTTCACATCCTGCCAAGCCCTATAAACAGTATTCACACGTATCTAGCTGCGTATGTGCTCCAAGTCTATTGTTCCAAGCTACACCAGTTTAACTTTGCTCACATTAGGAATCATTTTAGAGAAAAATATTTAGCATAGACATAGCATGCAAGATGCTCTGCATTTATATTATAATTTATTCCTCAACACACTGAACACTGGATCAAAATACAGTATACAGTCCTCGTAATTACAAGCGTAGATAGGAAGGTATCACTTACAAAACCTGAAGTTAAAAGCAAAAGGAGTATAATTATGTAGTGCAGAGATTTCATACTTACCCTTGTTTTTCTTGATATATGATTTAATGTGCAGTTAGAAACAAACAACAGTGCAGAGATGAGCAACTCATGCTCCAGAATAGAATATACCAAATAGCATATGCAAGGAACACACAATGTAGTATTTCCCTGAAACCACAAGAGCTTTTGAAACGAAACTGTCTCATCTGTACTAAAACAATTTCAGACCAAAATACAGATACAACTTTTTAGCAGAAAGTCACTGACAGAAATACATAATTTTCTCCTGTTTCAGGATGCAACTTAAAATATCAGTTAACAACATACTTTGTCAGACAGAGAAAAGCATCCCCTGGCTGCACTGTGAAGCTGAAAAAGCCCATAAAAATGTGAATGTCTCAGGAAAAAGAAGAAAACCACGAGTTAATGTCGAGTCAAAATTTATCAGTCATATTAGCAGCAGTCTTCTCCATCTATCACAAGACACAAAGTTGAGGGCCATGAAGGCCTTTCAAGTAAAATAAATCTAGCAAAATGTACTGAAACACAAGAGAATGCAGAGTCTAGATAGACATTTTCCATCAAAAATCCCCCAAAGTGCAAGGGATGTAGAAGCACACATTAAAACACAGAACAATTAATAACAGGGTAAGGTGGATTCTGAAGAGACTGACAGCAACATGCTGATCTGTAGGTATTTCCTCAGAAACTGACTTGAGAGGTTTAGTTTAGAAACACACTAAATTGTCACAAAAGCCACAAATGTCAGTGTATTCCACAATCAATAAGCGATGCAGTTTAAGAACAAATTATACTTAATATATTGTACCTTTAAAGCCAGAGCAGCTAGTCAACCATGAAGCCTGGTATCTGTAAGCCACAGCAATTCGCACACCCAGTATTCAGTCCAACAGCGTGTCTAATTAAAGCATGCTCTTCAGAAAAGGATCCAGAATCAAAGACACCATGAAAGGTTTTGGAGTAGTAACACTGACATCTGACCAGCGACAACTTAAATAGCATTAGAGATTCAGTGATAAAAATACCTCCTGATGCTTGAAAGACACAAACTGTGATTTGAAAGGGACCTCTGCAGCCCTCATAGTCACCGTGATACGGAAAGAGAAGTCAGAATTAGAGAAGAGCTAGAATCTTTTAACACATGTTTGGGGGAAACAAAATTAAGAGGCAAATCATGGTCTGGTATTCATTTGTCTGACTGTATCAGACAACCCTAATCAAACCTCCTGAAATGCAACTGTTCCAGAAACTAAAATGGAAAAAAAGAAAAACACCTCTTTTCCTGCTGTGTCTTCAAAGGAACAAAACACACATTTCCAAAAAGTGTGTTTTCCCTAAATCTTGTGTGTCAACTACAGATATACTCTATCATACCAATCCATCACCACAAAAATGTAACATTCCTATATAAAAACAAAAAATGTATCATTAGTGGTTTTCAACAGATTTCATGTCCAGCAACATCTGCAGAGCAATAGATTTCACTTAACCAGACGAGGATCTTTTCTAACCACAAAACCAAGCAATAGATTAATTTCAAAATAGCACAGGTCAGATGTACCACTTTTCCACACGGATAAAGCAGTAAGTGCACTTGATCAAAGACTACCAAACTAGACCATATGCTGTCCCATGACCCAAATTAGCATTTCAGTTTTAAGAACAAATATTATATGAAGAATAACATTTAAATTGGGGTTGATAACTTGGATCTGTAGAATACCTTTGCTAAGAACTTGTGAACAAGTCCATGTTAAATTCATGGACAAATTTTACATAAAGTTTGCTAATTACCAAAGTTATTCTGTAACTGGTCTAAAACTTTACAACACTCACTCCTCTTTGGACCTGAAATGAGGTCAAAGTGCTGAATGTGACATCACAATCTGTTGCCCTGGAAATTATTGCAATGTTTAGACAAAGAAGTTTATTATGAGATCTAATAGGATTGCTTAGGAGAAAATGTTTTCACTCTCTTCTGAAAGCAACACATGACAGACATAAAGACTGGAAGTTCTTTGAGCAAGGACTCTTCCAACATTTTAATACAGAAACATGCATATTCTCAGTAACAATATATGTGCTTTTTTTTTTTTTCAGGGTTTTGTTCCAACAACTGGCATTTCCTTCCAGCACCCCATGCAGTTTTCATCAGCATAGAAGCCTCTTAAGGAAAAATAAGCTACAGAATTAAAAGCCCACTTATACTTGCATTTATTTAGGAAATTTAATTTTTAGTTAACTTATCCTGTTCTTCTATACAAAAACCTCAGCAATTTGTCTTCAAAAAGAGCCGAAACAGAAGTGCAAATTATAATACTACCAAAACCTTAATCTTGCTCATATCTTACACTAGTGTATCTACACTAGTAGAAAGACAGTTTATTTGTACTCCACTATGAGTTAATAAAGTATGTCCATTTAGCTCTCTGTAGATGAAGAATGCACAAGTATCCACTCAAACTTCTGCTTTCCTACTGACAGTGGCAACCTGGCAGTCTCGATTTCATTTGCACTACTCGGAACTGAACTCAGTAAAACAAAATTTTGATCACTACCAATCTTACACTATTTTTTTCCATTCTCTTCTGCTTTTTATTTAATAAAGGTTTTACTTTTCTACATGATACATCCATATTTAGCAGTAGACCTATTTTTCAGCACCATAGTAAAGTTCTTGATTACATCATCTGCTTGTAAACGTTCATCTCATGTAGGAAAAAGGGTATATCTTATTATTTAAATATTTACAAACTGTTTTGCTTCACCAAAAAAAAAAAAAAATCACAAATATCTTACTATGTCTTTGGTAAGAGGCTAAAAGTTTATTCTGGAGCTACGAAACATGCACCAATAAACCTGGATTCTGTAACAATGTATTTGCACATTTTTAGTTAACGCTATTCTATACCATCTGGCCTTCAATTCCTGCTTGGACAAAGAACTGCAAACTATTCAACAGCAGGCAATATTCTTCCCTCCCGCCAAAAAAAAATTTCCTATCCTCAGGATCTTTCCATCTTTTACTGAACACAGGTGCCTTTAACAAATGATGAAAACTTGCATTCATTTTTACCTTCATTTGACAAACGTGGTTTCTTCCGAGCATTTGGAGATTCATCCTACATTGAAGTTACCCTGCAAGACGCATGCAGAAGAACATGTAGAACTGGAATAATTAAATTTTTAGGTAGCCTTTTCCTCCTTGTATTCCTCCTCCTTCTACAAAATACCATCTGGTGCAAGACTTGCAAATAGCATTCTGAGAAAGATTTTGAAATACTCAATAGAAAGAGATTACGTTCCCCAAATCTTTTGGAGTCTGGCACAGAACTATATTTACCCAAAGCGATCTTTCCCCTGTGATACTCAAGTCTTTTACTTGTGAGGATGCAGACACAAGGGAAGTCTTTCAACAGCAAGAAGAGTATTTCTGCGTCTGCCCTCTCTAGTCACTATAGCTTTCACTGGTTTTCAGCATTTCTATTCAGCTGGGCCACATAAAAACAATGGCTAGCTTCCTCAGGATGAGACTACTAGCTTCAGGTATTTCTAAGGAACTTAGGCATTCAGGTGCTTTATGTTTCTCCAGGGAAGCTCTTGTGCATGGACTCAAACTGCCCTTCTACGGCACAATCAGCCAAGTTCTGTAATCCGTACACAAGGCAGAAAGTTCAACTTTCGTAAACAACAACAACAAAAAAAACCCCTAGAAACATTGCTCTGAGTATTCTGGTATCAGACAGACCATGTGGACATGCTTTAAAGGATCTAATTTTACCGCAGTAAATCCAGAGGAATTCCCAATACCATCCAGAAACTCACAAACATAACAAGTTATCACAGTGAAGTAATCTACTTGGGAAATTAAAAAGACTCAGTTACTGACAGGATTAAAGATATATTTCATTGTTAGATAACTCTCACGTGAATGAATCATGCTAGGGACGCCTGTGGAGAAAAGGTCCATCACGGTCCTCTCCTCCTACTCTTCTCCTACCCTCTCCTTTACAACACAGCTCTAATGTTCCCAAAATGCAGCATGTTAGAATAAATTATTAAAGAACCAAAATTAAATATTATTATTTCTACCAAGGGAAACAAATTTTCCCTTACATTCAGAAACTGTTTAAGTTGAGGAGTTTTGTTCCATTTTCAGACTGCAGAGTACACTGAGTACACTGCACAGAGCGTTTGAGGAATTTTCTATAATTGGACAGTATCACCAAAATGTCAACTTTGAGTGTACAACTAAAAAAAAAAAAAAAAAAAAAAAAAAAAAAAAAAAAATCACACTCAAAAAGACTGTTAGTAAAACAACTAGGTGACATGTTCCCTTGTAACCTTCTAACCAACACACACGTAGTGTCAGGAAAGAACAAAAAAAAAAAAGAATATCCAAACCTGAGAAGAGGGGGCTGACAAGTGGTGGAGGGATCTTCCTGTTGAAATTTTCCAAATAATCTGTCTTTTGAAATACTATTTTACAGAAATACTTACCAGAAAACATTAGCATCTGACAAGTACCCCACTGAAATATGACTAGATAAAACAAAACAAAGAGTCATACTGACCAAAAAACCCTAACCACTTGTAAAAGAAAAAAAAAATGTTAGAAAAGCAAGAAACAAAAGACCACAAAGAAGGAATACAGCTATGTTGCAAAACAATGAAAATCTAGCTAACCTAAAACAGAAAATATGCATCAGTCACTTCAAGGAGAAAATTTTTACTAAAGACATAAGCAGGAATTGCTCGCAATTTAGGGAGGTATTGTAAAGATGTTTCCTATGGAATTATTTTCTCTGATGTGACCCTAACAGAAAAAACACAGAAGGCAAAACTTTATTTTAAAATACACTGATAGCTACTTTATAGCAAAAACTGTTTAAAGTTTTTGTTTTGCTTTTTAGCTAATGTAGCAAAAATTCTATCTACTAGTGCTACCATGTTCTATTACAAGGGCTTTCCTTACAAGAGAGAGTATTTATTTCCTTCATGAAAATAGTTCTTCAGAGCAAAGCCCTAGAATATCCCACTTCAAACTTGAATTGTTTTAACAAAAAGTTGTAATAAGTGCTTGCCCTGATAAGCTGTTGTATGTTATCATTAGACTGAAGCCACTGTACCACCGACGGTATGCGATACCACAGCTGGAAAAACGTCTGACATGCTACAAAGGCTCTTGAACACGCCTGAAAGTCTCACAGAGCCTCCATCACATCCGTACTGATCTTCACTCATAGACAGCTCAGGATTCCCCCAGCCACACCTGAAGAACTTTGCATTCCCCCTTTCAAATCCTAACCAGCAGTTTTAGACTCTCTATCCTGCTGTTGCCCACACATCCCCTTCTCTTTCTGCCGCGCTCCAAGGCTGCTCCAACTTGGGTCCCTGGAACTCAGTTTGCCTCATGCAAAGTTTATGACCTTAACAGAATCACACAGATCAGTTGCCCCAAGTTTATCTTAAGTAATCAACACACTGATCTTCATCAATTACAGCAGAGTAAGACAAGATTTCTATTTCAAGACCACAGCTCTCGATATAATTTGTCTTGTCACATTGGAGTACTTCAAAGTGAAACACACCTCATTAACACCAACATCATCTTTTTGAAGTTTTATAGAATTTTTTTTTCCTTTTTTAATTACCGTTTTGACAAAAGTCAAGGACTGGACCAAAACAGTTTATTTATAGAACCCTAGAAGACTGGGATCATATCAGACCAAATCAGCAATTAACCTGCAAAGCAGTATTTGTGAAATGAATGCCTCCTGCTCCCCCCACAGACCCCCCCCTTAACAGTATCTTCAGGGGCAGAAGGGATGAGTATTTCATGGCACCCCACCTCCCATAAAATTATCTTGAAGTACACAAATAGCAGAAGAGAAGAAACACAAGCAAAGCTAGAGGTACAAAATGTAACTACTACTAGCTTCTTCTCAGTGAGTTTGGAACCCATCTTTAACAAATTCTACCTAACTTTCAAAATATTTTTTCATCCTACCAGGCAGAACTTCAGATTTTAGAGAAAGAGCACCTTCTGTGGTTTAGATCTGCAGTCCCCATACAAGCTTCCAGCATTGCTTTCAGCCACAATACAAACAAAACCTAAACAGAACCCAGAATATGATATTGCCTGGAGAGCACAAGACTGCCTGCGGCATGTTACTAATAAATTTTTGTTACCCAAAGGCCAATGAAGGTTAAGAAACACTAATCCAGACATAGCACCAAGCTCTAGGAGGATCGGTGCAATTATAATGTGGATTCTGTCAAGCCTAGCAGAGCCAGTTGCCCTCTGAGCCAGCCCCTGCACAATGTTTTGTGATGAGGTTACCCATGCTGCTGGAAATGTCATCTTTCATGTATGATATAAAACCCCTTCTATAGCTACTAACAATACCCTGGCATTGTTTGCAACATGTAGGGTGTTGCTCTGGCTAACATCCAATTCCAGTAATAATATTCTATCTACCTACAGTAACCACAAGAAGATATTCTTCATTTTCAGCCCCAAGTGGTTTCGCAGTGCAGCAGCAGGCTCTTAAAGAACTGCCATACTTCACTCCAACTTCTGCATTTCACTGTGCATTTATCTGTCTGCACAGATCAGGCATTTCTCTAAAACTGTAGAAACACCTTGAGATTACTGGGAATAAAAGAGCTCTTTTCATAGGGCACAATTAGTCATATCAGCAGTGATAGCTATTTTGAGCAGCACCCATTAATCACTATCATTAGCAGGATTTCTGGTGTACCAGCATTCATTGTATGAAGAAAAAGTCTTTTCCTATTACAGTACTACTATATAAACAAAAGCAGCAGCACAATTTCTCTCGACACAATCCTGTTTGGAGTAATGAGAGGCAAAGCGACAGCACTTAAAACTACGGTCGATTCCGGGTATAAAGGGAAGCTTACTTATACCTTATAGGACAGCAAAAATACAGTTATTTTCCTGCAAAGAAAAACTAGCCATCATTTGTATGCTCAGAAAGAAGAGGTGTTGAAAAGTAAAAAATAGTGGGAAGATGTGGGGAAAAAAGCTCTCAGGCTGAAGACAGCAGGAAAAAAAAAAAACACAGAAAAATAAGATTCAAGTGCAGAAAGATTTCAATCATCAAAACCAAGCTGATGCCTAGGAAGTGGAAGAAACTTAGGCTTCTCTTTTAAAGATTTGTAACAGATATTTTCCTATTATTTTGTACAAAGGATTATTTACATGTTAATCAAATTTCACAGTCTCAGAAGAGACTTTTGACTAGAAAAAAACATTCCCTGTATGCATTATTTCTAGCTTCCTACCACCCCTGCATAACTCCTGATTCAGAATGAGAAAGGCTGACCAAAGGCTTTGTGCCTTACACTGGCCTAGGAAGCAACACCACAAGACGCATGTGAAGTAGCGACTCCGTGCTGCTTCCAGCCTGGTTCCTCACATCCCAAACGTTCCACGAAGCACCAGAAACACATATGTTGACTGGAAACACACCTTGTGAACAACCATAGATTAAGTAATTAGAAAGTCCTTCCTTCTAGGAGGGAAAGTACAGAACAGAAAATACAGGAAAGAAAATAAAACCTTGTCCAAGTCTTGAACTTGGAAAAATAACAATTCTTTATAGAAGAAGGGTCCAGCTTATCTTCTGTAGAAATGTTGCCTAGCAGAAGACTCCAGCCAAGTGCAAAATCATGTTGACACCCATGATACACAAATAGCACCTGTACGCATAGCAAGATCAGCCAACACTCCTGATCCCAGGAGCCACATACCAAAATCTTCATGAGGCTGGGAGCTACACGACACATACCTCAGAGAGGTGAGGGAAGGGGAGCGTACCGAGGGAGCTCCAGCCACACGTCGCCCGCAGAAGACAACAACAGTTCCTCAAGAGCACCGCGGCCCCTTTGCAAGATGGCACTGGGGTGAAAAAACAGAAACAGCAAGCAACAATAGCCTTAAAACCCACAGTGACCTTTTCTCCAACCTCTAGATTTGAGATTATCCAGCAGCCACACCAGCAGTTACAAGACGCAGTGCCATTTTGGGAACCAAGCCTCAACCTTTTGCCAGCTGCGTGCGCCTCCGGAGCCACAGGCTGACGGACTCTGAAAAGGCAAGTTTATTGCAGCTAC